>JARYHS010011408.1:126218629-126394404 GCA_031002005.1 Vandiemenella viatica | reverse complement strand
CCTAATATTCTTTACTAGTTTCCATTATTTCTCTCTTCAGCGCACCCCATTAGCCCTCAGTTGATCTCCTTTCAGAGTAACTTCTTAGGCCAATGTCTACCATTTCTTGAAATGTTTCTGCTTATTCACTTCCAGTCTGTTCTATTTGTATGGCTTCTCTATCGTTTTGAATTTCAGTCTGCACTTAAAACTGTCAGAGTGTAGTCAGAGTCTATGCCTACAGTCTAGAACTTGATTCGTGAATTGCTGTTTGACCATGATATAATCTAGCTATTATCTACCTGTATCCCCCAGGATGTTTCCACTTGTATGTCTTCGTGCATGATTCTTAAATAGTGTGTTCGCCACTACTAGTTTGTATCGTCACAAAATTCTAACAACCTGCTTCCTCGCTCCTTTCTTTCTCCTAGACCAAAACTTCCTACGGTATTTCCCTCTTCCCCTTCTGCCACTACCGCATTCTAATCTCCGATGATTATTAGATTTTCCTCCACTTTTACATATTGGATTAATTCTTCAATTTAAGCGTATTTTTCTCTATTTCTTTATCAACTTTCTGTGACGTTGACATAAGCGCGTACACTAATACTAAAGTGGCTGGGGCGGGCTGAATTTCTAACCTCTTCAAAATAACTTCCTTGTTCATTGCAAATCCTTTATAGGGAACGCCACTGAAATTTTTGTGTTAATTATTCTGTGTTCTCCAGATCAAAAATCCTGTGCATCCTTCCACTTAACCTCACTAATCCCGACAATACGGTATCTAACTTAAGTAATTGTATCCGTCCTCTTAAATTTTCTAATCTTGCTTCCTTATTCACTTTAATATTCCACGCTCAGATTCTTAGAATGTTTCTATTTATTCTGATGACTCTTCTCTGAACAGTCCCCACCCAGACATCAAAAAGTGGGTCTATTTTACCTCCGGAATGTTACCCTACGTGTAATTTGGATCTTTAATGCAGTGGCATCCCGTTACATTCAGCATCCCCACACCGTTGATTTCTTTCTGTTTTTTTCCGCTTTTAAGGGCCGTTTCCAACACCAAGGGCAAAAGGGTACCTTTAACCGCCACTTGCTCCCGTAGGAAGTCCGTGGCAAGCAATGGGTGACTCCTTTTATGGGAATCTTTCAGCCGCCATAGCATCGTCAGTGCAAACTGGATGCACCACGGGAAGAAGAGGTTGAGATTCGTTTGAAAAAGTTTAATATAGTTTCCCCCAAACCCTTTCATGCCGCGTCAGACAATGCTCTGTTGTAAGGAGGGGCAAGGGGGAATTGACAACAGAACATTAGATCCATCACAATTAAAATTAATAACGGTAAAATAGGTTAGCGTTCCATCAACCTATAAATAGCCCCTGTTTGTTTCTGGCCAATCCGAAACGTAGGTCAGAAACATCTGCAAGCAATTACTCAACCTGTTATCGGAACGGGAGTTGAAAAATAGCACAATTGTAACATATGTTAATGATTCATCAACGTCCCCCTTTATTATGGCTGATTTCTTACTGTGTTACAAACACCTGCCAGTAATTAGTCGACCTTGGAGGGATGGTTGACGGTTGTTCCCACGATATAAAGCAGCTTTATCACCTTTTTAACTGTCACTCCTGTGGGACGTTTCGACGAAAAAAATCCCGTCGTTATATTCAACCAGGTGAGGTAGTAGTCGTTGTTTCGTAGGTACTACGGAACCTACGCAGTGACTACATTCCGTATTCAGTACTATGTCGGCGTGCTGCTGCCTTGACATATTGATCAGGCACCACTAAGCTGGTATTATTTATAAATAGATGAGCTGTACTCATTTCAATAGTTTCCAGGACGACGCCGTCCCAGAAATTTTGGGACGGGCTAAATGCTGTTGCTTTTTAAGTGTACGTTCTTCTTGGATACTGTGTTTTTATTCCTGATTTAGTGAGAAATTTTTTGCATGCTTTACACACTGGCTATCAATAGAATGTACATTTGTCCGATTTAATCCCACCAGCGTTCAAACGGTATTCAGCAAACACCAAGGTTTCACACTCTTCACGCTGCCGACCAGATTTTTAACTTTTCCGTACTCCAAGTCTTCTCAACAAACTTAGGTCACCCCTTAGTAGAAGGAAAGCAATGCCCTTGACACCAACACAATCTATTCCTTCTTCCTTAACACGCGCCAGTAGGAGGGGATTAAGAGAGCACGCCAGAAACCGGGAAAACCCGTGACGTCACGAAGTGGTGGGGGGACCTCCCTCCCCTCCCCTCCGGCGGGCTTTTTGAATCAGCCAATGGCGGCCAAGGTCGTATGACGTCACACGTTAGTTCCTCGACCGCCCGCACAGATGGCGGCACCGGGTGGGCTTGCGCTGCACCGTTAGTTCGCCGATCGGCCGCACAGATGGCAGCATCTCCCAAGGGCTTAATTTCTTTGGGCGCAGATATTCCATTCCCCCAGCTAGCGGGGAAATTCCGCCGCCCGGGGCGTGTTTACACAGGTGTGCTCGCCTGCAACCCTGTTCTGGAATGCGGACGTCAGACAAGTTGTATCGTGGCGACAAAACTATGGATTCGTCTATCACTTTAGTTCCTAGTGGTCATCGTGTGTTGCGTATACCAATTCCACCTTTACCGAGTAACTTAAATATAATTAAAGTCTTAGTTTAAATGGCCCCATTGGTTTAAGTAGACAATGGACGATTAGTTCATCCATTAATCGGGAAATCGAGTATGATGGTCTCCATGATGTCACGAATCCACTTCCTCTCAGATGTATACTGTTTGATACAGAAGTGGAAAAAATAAGTCGAAAAGCATAAATGTTTCCTTTTAACGTTCGATATGGGGAAAAAAACCGTCATAAACTCCAGATATAAAACCGAGGAAGAATTCTATGTGTACCTGTTTTCATGAAATTATTTAGCGTTCTTGCCTCGCATTCGGGAGGACGGAGGTTCGAATCCCCATCCAGGCATCCATGGTTTCCCAAAATCACTCCAAGTGAATGCCGGGGATGCTACCTTCAAAAGGCCATGACCGAATTCATTCCCATTCCTTTCCCGTCTCTAAAGGCCACGTTGTTAGAGAGACGTTAAAAAAAATCGACTGCCGAGATGCAAAGTACCCCGGTTTCCGATAGATGGCTGGCACACATCATTTCACCAAGCTTTTACGAGAAATATTTCAGGTATTCCTGCCTGCTGTCTGTCTGCTATTATCGGTATATCAATGTGACAAGTATTTCGAAACTATGGAGTTATTCTCGGCGTTCCGTTTGCCCAGGTTGCGAAACTCTGTACACAGCAAGGTGCAAATATTTCAGCACAGTAAAATATTTTCTTCGGTTCTGTGTGTCGTGATTTTGTGAAATATACTTGCGTTTGATTAAGCGTGAACCATTACTATTTTTTACTAAAAACAAAAAAGTCCACATTAGCGTATATTACCTACAAAACATTTCTGTTCCCATGTCTCCTTGTTATTACAGAGCAAAGCACATACTATTAATCAGTCACATTGCTATACAGTACAGCAATATTTCATATATGTTATTCCCCCCAAACTTAGTGGCCAAGAATTAAAGAATATTTCACACATCTCCAATGATACCTGATAAAGTGAAGTTACAGTGAGTTTATTCCTTGACAGCCTTTTCAGTCCCTGGCTTTACCCTATAATGTCTGATCATAGTCCTCTATCCCCCCTCCCCTTTTTCTATATAGTGTTCCTAATTAAAAATTCATTCATATACCGAAAACATACTTTTGCACATCATATCGGATTCGTTATGAACCAATATAATAGCTAACAGCATTAATGATAGCTCACGAATTTTGGCTAGATTTCCACATTTTAAAGGATGTATTAAATTAGGTGCAATGAAACAGAGCGAGAACCAACCCAATTTTTAAACTCAGAGGCATTGAAGGGGTTTACTGATGTATGTAAGTATAACCTCGATGAATCTAAAGCAAAGTTGTCTATTTGAAAACCAGTTTCTTTCCCTACAGGCATTTATGAAGTGATTACATGTTAATCTCTCGACTGATATCAAACCAATCAGCCAGTAATTTTTTCCAGCCTGTCTTTGGACAAGAGCCCACTTGAAAATATTTGTGACAAAGCCTTTCCCACATCAAAGCTAGAAAAAACAAAGTTTCCAGTTTGACAATGGCAAAGCTCAAGGAATGGAAACATCAGTACGACTCCTTATTTCCCTAATCTTATCTCTGTTGCCATTGGTATAAAATATTTAATCACACTCGTAATTGTTGCCATCAAGGTCAAACCTTTGTCGTCTGTATCAATTCTGTTATGCTTTCGTAAGCAATCACAAATTGAGTGTCCTTAGCTGTACTTTGTCTAAAATTCCAATCAATCCCTTGTGACACATCAGTGATTGACACCTTTAACTGTTTTTACAGCACAGCACGTATGTTCCAGGAACGAAATACGTCTGTTAATCTTCACCCATGTCGAATCGAAGTACGCCAGTCCTATGTGATAAAAATCGAGTCACGCTAAGCACAGAACATGCCTGAGACCATCGCCTGTAACCAAGGTGGAGATATAGAAAATTTACCCACTTCCTTATAGAAGAAATCCAGTGCACTATTCCTAATTCTTTCACCAAGATCCACCCCTAGCCTCATCGCCAACATACGCCCAGCACTTCGTCAAACCACCTTCTGTTTTCCAATGATTCCCTGATCAGTTACAGACAGGGTTACCTTCTTTTCGTGCGTTAAAGTAAACCAAAAATTGAAAATTCGCAAAGTCTTCTCCTAATCAGTAGCCAGGTACCAAAATGTTCACTTAAGGTGCTTCTACTGCAGTTTTCCAGGAAAATTCGCCCCTTTTCCAGGAAATTATTTTTCAATAAATCAGGACCCAGGAGAGTTCTCCATTCGGTTTAAAATGTTCCCATCTAACGCCAACCTTCGGATTCAGGGCCAAGTGTGACATTTGTTTGTAATTGCATGCTTCGTTCAAGTAACCACGATAAAGTTACCATAATGCTCTTAGCTAACTGATAGTTTCTTGGTCATCAAACAGGCATCATAACCCACATTTTAATAGAAGATCCCCACACATCGACAAGTATCCAAAGGTGCAGACACTAGTTCTATTGCGCCGAAGATAGCACCCACGCTTGAACTGTCGTAAATTGTTAGGTCAAAGTGGGTGTTTGGATATTTTATCCACTCAGGCCTCATCATCTAAAGTCTAATGACAGATTGTGGTCATGGCCAACTTAGGCTCCATACACCACTCAGAATTATTCTGCCAATATCCATTCTAACAGCATTATACACCACATACAGCCCCTGACACTCTTCCAATCTCCCAATGACATCCAGTCCAGTTCCTTTATTAAGGCACTTGCTGAATATTTTCCACTAAAAATCTAGCTGCTATATTTTGCATCTTGCATTTGATGTACAAAAAATGTGGTCTCCATACTACACTTATATATACAAGAAATGGTCTGACTGTGGGTTTGTACCCAAGTCCTTCGCTTCTCTGGTACATCCCCTCATCACCCTCTCTGTTAAACCGAGCGTGGTGGTGTAACGGATAGCGTTCTGGCCTCGCATTCGGGAGGACGGCGGTTCGAATCCCCGTCCGGGCATCCAGATTTGGGTTTTCCATGGTTTCCCCAAATCACTCCAGGTGAATGCCGGGATGCTTCCTTCAAAAGGCCATGGCCGAATTCCTTCCCATTCCTTGCCCCCATCCTTTCCCGTCTCTAAAGACCACGTTGTTAAAAAGGGACGTTAAACTGTTAAAAAAAAAAACTCTCTGTTAAATGATTTTTGTGTAGTGAAAAACGTGAGAAACACAATTCGTATGCCAACACAAACGGCAGTAAACTGTAAAGAGTACAGTGAAATGGGAGATTGCCTAAGCCCTGAAGCAATGGTTAGAAGCACACGTTGCATAATTCTATAACCATATATTTTAGACTCAAATTAACAGAGGAAGTAGACACACGCACACACTTGTACATGCATACAGCGAGGTCGACAGAACTAACAGCAAGCATCATGGAAACGATGAAGTGGGGCAGAATTGTCGTTACCACTGATTAACTGGGCAGAACTATCGTTAAAAAAATCATCAGACAGACGTCAGGTATACTTACACTTACATGCACAAAGAGAGACGCAGATATACATGTACAAGTCTACAGGAACTACCTGCACCAATCATGGAAACAAAAAAAAGTGATGTAGTACTTTCTTGCCCCCATGACTGGCTGAAAAACAGAACTCTCCTTACATATCATCTGCCTGGCGAGATAGAGGGTGTGCAAAAGATGGCATGTTTTCACCATACACCTAAGTATTTACATCATAAATAGTGTTCATCACACACAATTGATTACATTTACCATCAATACGTTTCTCCCATACTGCAACCCTATCTGCCATTCATTAAGAGTGCCCCAGGTACCATGAGTTACAATAGACATTTGACTATCACCAGATACCAGAACCCCTCATATTCATACTAGGTCTCAACCACAAATCCATACGTATCCATGCACAAGCTCAAAGAAACAGGAACAGCAAATCATACATCCAGATAAATGAGTTTAAGGAAGGTATCACCATACTTACGCACACAGACACATATATCCATGCCTTCAGCGAGCTAGACACAACAACCAGCCCCAATCATGGCGACGAAAAAGTGAGGTAGAACCCCCCATGGCTCATAACTGACCAAAAAATCATCAGTAACATATGTTCCAGGCACCATACTCTTCACATCAACATCATCTCATTTATTTCACACTACAGACCTCACTATCATCCAGTATCATGTGTGCTAGGTACAAAACTGTTCACATCAGCACCAACACGTCTATCCCACACCTAAGCTTTTTCTGCCATTCAGTAACATGTGCCCCCATGTACCACGAGTAGCAGTAGACACTTGGTCATCAGACAGATACCATAACTCCCATATTCATACTAGGTCTCACCCACAAATCCATGTCACCTCACACAAGCATAAGTGCAGGAACAGCACATCATACATCCAGAAAACGAGATAAAGGAAGGTATCACCACATTTACGCAAAAAACACACAGAGATAGAGATGCATACACACGTACATTTCCATGCCTACAGCGATCTCGACTCAACAACTAGCCCAATCATGGCAACGAAAAAGTGGAACAGAACACCCATGACTGGCCAAAAATCATAGAAAGACACACACACACACTCACATGTCAATGCATTCACACAGTTCCATTCATCACCACACATAACTGGAGGAAAGAGACTGAACATGCTAGATCCAAACTGAAGAGTTACAGGATGTGTGAAGTTTGAAATCACAGCCACATCTCGCCCACACCGCAACCCTTTCTGTCATTTAGTAATATGTGCCCCCATGTACCACGAGTAGCAGTAGACACTTGGTCATCAGACAGATATCATAACTCCCATATTCATACTAGGTCTCACCCACAAATCCATATGTCACCTCACACAAGCATAAGTGCAGGACAAACGAGATAAAGGAATGTATCACCACATTTACGCAAAAAACACACAGAGATAGAGATGCATACACACGTACATTTCCATGCCTACAGCGATCTCGACTCAACAACTAGCCCAATCATGGCAACGAAAAAGTGGAACAGAACACCCATGACTGGCCAAAAATCATAGAAAGACACACACACACTCACATGTCAATGCATTCACACAGTTCCATTCATCACCACACATAACTGGAGGAAAGAGACTGAACATGCTAGATCCAAACTGAAGAGTTACAGGATGTGTGAAGTTTGAAATCACAGCCACATCTCGCCCACACCGCAACCTTTTCTGTCATTTAGTAATATGTGCCCCCATGTACCACGAGTAGCAGTAGACACTTGGTCATCAGACAGATATCATAACTCCCATATTCATACTAGGTCTCACCCACAAATCCATATGTCACCTCACACAAGCATAAGTGCAGGAACAGCACATCATACATCCAGACAAACGAGATAAAGGAAGGTATCACCACATTTACGCAAAAAAAAAAAAACACACAGAGATAGAGACGCATACACACGTACATTTCCATGCCTACAGCGATCTCGACTCAACAACTAGCCCAATCGTGGCAACGAAAAAGTGAAACAGAACACCCATGGCTCAAGACTGACAAAAAAAATCATCATTAACATGTGTTCCAAGTAACAAACTCCTCACATCAAAATCATATCATTTAACTCACACTACAGACCTCTCTGCCATTCAGTATCGTTGGTAATATGTACAAAGCTAATTTCATAAGTTACCACATACATACAAGTAATTGCAGGAAAGGGTCCCGACACACGACATCCACACTGAGGTGTTACATGATAGGCAGATGATAGCATGTCTTTACAATACATCTCAGTGCTCACCACACATACTTGATTTTTAATGTGCCATCAGTATAGCTGGTGGCTGGAACTAAGCTCTTGGCAATGTTTGGCCAAATGTCATTTGTTAATAGCAGCTCATCAAAGACAAATTTTGGGTGAACCTGCCCGGGCGGGTGCGGCGCGAGGTGGCCACCCTACCCCACTGCGGACCGAAATACCGCAATTCGCCGGTCTAAAAGCGCGGACCGCGTTGGTTTACCGGAGTTTCCGGACCCGGACCTATTACCGGTTACCGCATTTTTAGGACCGGACTGAAGACCGGAGTTTCCCGACCGGGACCTATTACCGGTAACCGCATTTTTAGGACCGGACTGAAGACCGGAATTTCATTGCGTTAGTAAGCGGTTATATGCGCCGGTATACCGACCTACATGATGTACGCGTCCGCTGTAAGGAAGGGTGGCCACCTCGCGCCGCGCCCGCCCGGGCAGGTTCACCCAAAATTTGTCTTTGATGAGCTGCTATTAACAAATGACCTTTGGCCAAAACAATGCCAAGAGCTTAGTTCCAGCCACCAGCTATACTGATGGCACATTAAAAATCAAGTATGTGTGGTGAGCACTGAGATGTATTGTAAAGACATGCTATCATCTGCCTATCATGTAACACCTTAGTGTGGACGTCGTGTGTCGGGTCCCTTTCCTGCAGTTACTTGTATGTATGTGGTAACTTATGAAATTAGCTTTGTACATATTACCAACGATACTGAATGGCAGAGAGGTCTGTAGTGTGAGTTAAATGATATGATTTTGATGTGAGGAGTTTGTTACTTGGAACACATGTTAATGATGATTTTTTTGTCAGTCTTGAGCCATGGGTGTTCTGTTTCACTTTTTCGTTGCCACGATGGGCTAGTTGTTGAGTCGAGATCGCTGTAGGCATGGAAATGTACGTGTGTATGCGTCTCTATCTCTGTGTGTTTTTTTTTTTTTTTTTTTTTTTTGCGTAAATGTGGTGATACCTTCCTTTATCTTTGTTTGTCTGGATGTATGATGTGCTGTTCCTGCACTTACGCTTGTGTGAGGTGACATATGGATTTGTGGGTGAGACCTAGTATGAATATGGGAGTTATGATATCTGTCTGATGACCAAGTGTCTACTGCTACTCGTGGTACATGGGGGGCACATATTACTAAATGACAGAAAAGGTTGCGGTGTGGGCGAGATGTGGCTGTGATTTCAAACTTCACACATCCTGTAACTCTTCAGTTTGGATCTAGCATATTCAGTCTCTTTCCTCCAGTTATGTGTGGTGATGAATGGAACTGTGTGAATGCATTGACATGTGTATGTGGTGTGTGTCTTTCTATGATTTTTGGCCAGTCACGGGTGTTCTGTTCCACTTTTTCGTTGCCATGATTGGGCTAGTTGTTGAGTCGAGATCGCTTTAGGCATGGAAATGTACGTGTGTATGCATCTCTATCTCTGTGTGTTTTTGCGTAAATGTGGTGATACATTCCTTTATCTCGTTTGTCCTGCACTTATGCTTGTGTGAGGTGACATATGGATTTGTGGGTGAGACTAGTATGAATATGGGAGTTATGATATCTGTCTGCTGACCAAGTGTCTACTGCTAACTCGTGGTACATGGGGGGCACATATTACTAAATGACAGAAAGGGTTGCGGTGTGGGCGAGATGTGGCCTGTGATTTCAAACTTCACACATCCTGTAACTCTTCAGTTTGGATCTAGCATGTTCAGTCCCTTTCCTCCAGTTATGTGTGGTGATGAATGGAACTGTGTGAATGCATTGACATGTGAGTGTTGTGTGTGTGTCTTTCTATGATTTTTGGCCAGTCATGGGTGTTCTGTTCCACTTTTTCGTTGCCATGATTGGGCTAGTTGTTGAGTCGAGATCGCTTTAGGCATGGAAATGTACGTGTGTATGCATCTCTATCTCTGTGTGTTTTTTGCGTAAATGTGGTGATAACCTTCCCTTATCTCGTTTTTCTGGATGTATGATGTGCTGTTCCTGCACTTATGCTTGTGTGAGGTGACATATGGATTTGTGGGTGAGACCGAAGTATGAATATGGGAGTTTATGGATATCTGTCTGATGACCAAGTGTCTACTGCTACTCGTGGTACATGGGGGCACATGTTACTGAATGGCAGAAAAAGCTTAGGTGTGGGGATAGGAGTCTGTTGGTGCTGATGTGAACAGTTTTGTACCTAGCACACATGATACTGGATGACTAGTGAGGTCTGTAGTCGTGAAATAAATGAGCATGATGTTGATGTGAAGAGGTATGGATGCCTGGAACATATGTTACTGATGATTTTTATGGTCAGTTATAGAAGCAGGGGGGTTTCTACCTCACTTTTTCGTCGCCATGATTTGGGGATGGTTTGTTGTGTCTAGCTCGCTAGAATGGCATGGGATATATGTGTCTGTGTGCGGTAAGTATGGTGATACCTTCCTTCAAACTCATTTATCTGGATGGGTATGATTTGCTGTTCCTGTTTCTTTGAGCTTTGTGCATGGATACGTATGGAATTTGTTGTTGAGACCTAGTATGAATATGAAGGGTTCGGTATCTGGTGATAGTCCAAATGTCTATTGTAACTCATGGTACCTGGGGCAACTTCTTAATGCAATGGCAGATAGGGTTCGCAGATATGGGAGAAACGTATTGATGGTAAATGTAATCAATTGTGTGTGATGAACACTATTTATGATGTAAATACTTAGGTGTATGGTGAAAACATGCCATCTTTTTGCACACCTTCTATCTCGCCAGGCTGATGATATGTAAGGAGACTTCTGTTTTTCAGCCAGTCATGAGGCAAGAGAGTACTACACCACTTTTTTGTTTCCATGATTTGGTACCGGTAGTTGTGTAGACTTGGACATGTGTATCTGCGTCTCTCTTTGTGCATGTAAGCGTAAGTAACTCGTCTGTCTGATGATTTTGTAACGATAGTTCTGTCCAGTTAATCAGTTGTAACGACAATTCTGCCCCCACTTCATCGTTTCCGTGATGCTTGCTGTCAGTTCTGTCGATCTCGCTGTATGCATGTACAAGTGTGTGCGTGTGTCATTCCTCTGTGGATTTGAGTCTAAAATATATGGTTATAGAATTATCAACGTGTGCTTCTAACCATTGTTTCAGGGCTTAGACAATCTCCCATTTCACTGTACTCTTTACAGTTTACTGCCGTTTGTGTTGGCATACGAATTGTGTTTCTCACGTTTTTCACTACACAAAAATCATTCAACAGAGAGTTTTTTTTAACAGTTTAACGTCCCTTTTTAACAACGTGGTCTTTAGAGACGGGAAAGGATGGGGGCAAGGAATGGGAAGGAATTCGGCCATGGCCTTTTGAAGGAAGCATCCCGGCATTCACCTGGAGTGATTTGGGGAAACCATGGAAAACCCAAATCTGGATGCCCGGACGGGGATTCGAACCGCCGTCCTCCCGAATGCGAGGCCAGAACGCTATCCGTTACACCACCACGCTCGGTTTAACAGAGAGGGTGATGAGGGGATGTACCAGAGAAGCGAAGGACTTGGGTACAAACCCACAGTCAGACCATTTCTTGTATATATAAGTGTAGTATGGAGACCACATTTTTGTACATCAAATGCAAGGTGCAAAATATAGCAGCTAGATTTATTAGTGGAAAATATTCAACAAGTGCCTTAATAAAGGAACTGGACTGGATGTCATTGGGAGATTGGAAGAGTGTCAGGGGCTGTATGTGGTGTATAATGCTGTTAGAATGGATATTGGAGGAATAATTCTGAGTGGTGTATGGAGCCTAAGTTGGCAATGACCACAATCTGGCATTAGACTTTAGATGATGAGGCCTGAGTGGATAAAATATCCAAACACCCACTTTGATCTAACAATTTACGACAATTCAAGCGTGGGTACTATCTTCGGCGCAATAGAACTAGTGTCTGCACCTATGGATACTTGTCGATGTGTGGGGGTCTTCTATGAAAATGTGGGTTATGATGTCTGTTTGATGACCAAGTTAGCTAACGGCATTATGTCACTTTTATCGTGGTTAGTTGGATGAAGCATGCAATTATAAACAAATGTCACACTTGGTCCTGAATCCGAAGGTTGGCGTTAGATGGGAACATTTTAAACCGAATGGAGAACTCCCCTGGGTCCTGATTTATTGAAAAATAATTTCCTGGAAAAGGGGAGAATTTTCCTGGAAAACTGCAGTAGAACGACCTTAAATGGACATTTTGGTACCTGGCTACTGATTAGCAGAAGACTCTGCGAATTTTTGGTTTATTTTAACGCACGAAAAAAAAGGTAACTGATCAGGGATTGGAGTGGGAATCATTGGAAAACAGAATGAAGTTTGGGGAAGTGTTGTGGGTATGTTGGCGATGAGGCTAGAGGTGGATCATGGTGAAAGAATTAGGATAGTGCACTGGATTTCTTCTATAAGGGAGTGTGTAAATCTTCTATATCTCCAACTTGGTCACAGGCGATGGTCTCAGGCATGTTCTGTGCTTAGCGTGACTCGATTTTTTTATCACATAGGACTGGCGTACTTAGATTCCCCAGGTGTGAAATTAGTAAGATTAACAGACGTATTTCGTTCCTGGAACATAAGTGCTGTACTGTAAAATACAGTTAAAGGTGTCAATCACTGATATGTCACAAGGGATTTATTGGAATTTTAGACAAAGTACAGCTAAGGACACTCAATTTGTGATTGCTTACGAAAGCATAACAGAATTGATACATAGATTGGCCTGGATAGACAAACGACAAAGATTTGACCTGGATGGCAACAATTACGAGCCTGGTTTTCAAATCGACAACTTTGCTTTAGTTTAGAGGCTCTCAACCAATCGAGGTTATACTTACATCCATCAGTAAACCCCTTCAATGCCTCTTTGAGTCCAAAAAGTGTCTGTGTTCTCGGTCTGTTTCATTACACATAATTTAATACATCCTTTAAAATACACGGAATGTAGGTGACACTCGCGAGCTATATTAAATTGTTTATAACGAATCCAACATGATGTGACTAATTGAGTTTGTTTCCGTCTCTTCGTCGGTGTATTAATTTTTAATGTCTGCCTGCTTCGATGAACGGAATTTTTTTATGGTTTTTCCCTACCTTCATCGGTGAATGTCTCTCGGTTTCAATGAAAGGATTTCACCATTGATGGGTTTTTGAGGCTACGAATTTTGAAAGGAATAACGTATGTGTGGTATTGCTATACTTTATCACAATAATTTCATTTTTTAAACTTTTAACGTCTCTCTAACAACCTGGCATTTTGAGATGGGGAAAGGATGGGGAGCAAGGAATGGGAAGGAATTCGGCCATGTCCTTTTGAAGGAAGCATCCCGGCATTCACCTGGAGTGATTTGGGGAAACCATGGAAAACCCAAATCTGGATGACCGGAAACGCCGTCCTCTCGAATACAAGGTCAGAACGCTAAAACAGGTACTTTTTTTTAACGTCTCTCTAACAACGTGGTCTTTAGAGACGGGGAAAGGAATGGGAATGAATTCGGTCATGGCCTTTTGAAGGTAGCATCCCCGGCATTCACTTGGAGACACACAATTTCATTACCCCTAATTTTGAAATTTGTCCTGGTGGAGGAACATCAAAGAGGCACCGGCTGCGGGATGTAATCAGCCATATGCTATATGGAAGGCTTAAACAGACTAAGAACTGAAGTGTCCCGATGTAAATATAATATTTAAAAAATGGGGGTACACTAATGACAACGATCTATGTGAATGTGGTGAGCTTCAGAACCCACAACATCTTCTGATATGCAGGAATCTCCCTGAAACCTGCAATATCGACGACCTTTACAGGGCAAACGAGAAGGCCATCAAGATTGCGGAATTCTGGTCACATTCTATATAATTGTGTTTATAGTTAATATTAATTAATTAATGTTATTTGTTTTTTCAACTTGTTATGTCCTGGACACGAGAAATATAAATAAAAATATAAATACCCCTAATTTAATACATCCTTTAAAATACACGGACTGTAGGTGACACTCGTGAGTTATATTATATTGTTCATAATGAAAAAGTGAGTTTGTTTCCCGTCTCTTCGTCGGTGAATTAATTTTTAATGTCTGCCTGCTTCGATGAACGGAATTTATGTTAACAGCGAGGTCTTTAGAGACGGGAAAGGATGGGAAGGAATTCGGCCATGGCCTTTTGAAGGTAGCATCCCCGGCATTCACTTGGAGTGATTTTGGGAAACCATGGATGCCTGGAACCTCCGTCCTCCCGAATGAGAGGCAAGAACGCTAAATAATTTCATGAAAACAGGTACACATAGAATTTATATCTGGAGTTTATGACGCTTTTTTTCCCGTTAAAAGGAAACATTTATGCTTTTTCGAGGCGTGGAAATTACGTAACTTTGCGGCTTTTCCACAAAACACTTAAACACCGCGGCCGGACTCGAAGTCTTTAGAGACGGGAAAGGAAGGGGGGCAAGGAATTCGGCCATGGTCTTTTAAGGAAAGCATCCCGGCATTTGCCTGGAGTGATTTTGGAAACCATGGAAAACCCAAATCTGGATGCCCCGGAACCGCCGTTTTCCCGAATGCAAGGCCCAGAACGCTAAATAATTTCATGAAAACAGGTACACATAGAATTCTTACTCGGTTTTAATATCTGGAGTTTATGACTGTTTTTTGCCATATCGAACGTTAAAAAGGAAGAATGTATGCTTTTCAAATTATTTTTTAGGCGTGGAAATTATGTAACTTTGCGGCTTTTTCACAAAACACTTAAACACCGCGGCCGGACTCGAACCGGCGACCTAGCCCCAACACTGCCGAGGTCGTTTTAATGTGGACTTTTTTTGTTTTTAGTAAAATTGCAATGATTTACGCTTAAGTACCGAAGAAAATATTTTACTGTGTGTCGATAGTAGCCAAGATGGTCAGTGCTTGCTTAACAGGACGCTAGGAATACATATTTCGTCACGCTTAGTAAACAGAGATAACAGTCGTTGAAACAGTGTACACATTTCGCAAAGGGCGCCGGAAATACTGCCACCGAACGCCATCTAGCCGCCACCAAATGAACTAACGGCAAAGAAATTAAGCCCTTGGGAGATGCTGCCCCCAGCGGCCGGTTGAGGGAACTAACGGCGGCCATCGGCCATCTTGGTCGCCCAAACGGGGGGCGGCCATCTTGTGACGTCACGCGACCGTGCTGCCACCTGGCGGTGTTCCAGTTTCCCCTTTGTCTTCCTACTCGGGTAGTAAGGTGTCTGTTGAGATGAAAACGTTAGCACAAGATAGGAAGGGATTGAGGATTGCATTAAACCAGTCAAGAGAATGATGACAGGAGAAAAAAAAAAAAAAAAAAAACGTATTCATGTTACTAACAAATCGGCTAATCCAGTGTTTCTCAACACCTTTCCAACCCGAGAAAGTCAAAAATAATTCTGCAGACCCACTAACTTCCACAAAACGGTCATTACTTTAATCCTTAACGGAGGACGCTCTCTTTGCTGCCAGTTGAAAACTTATTTCATCAGAGTAACAATGAACATATCCATTTTATATAAACAATTGTTACTAACTTATTTTTGTTATGATGGATTTAATTAAATTAGAATTAAATTTTAAATAGTCTGCTTGTGGACTACAGATGGTCCAAGGACCCGTAGTTTGAGAAACATTGATTTACTTCATCTGTACAGGAATACAAAATAATGCCGTTTTGTAAAACTATGTACAGATATGGATTTTTTTTTTTTAAATTAATGCATTCCTCATACGAGCATTTAATCAGCAACTTCTTTTTACAAAGTATTCACAATTGAGTTTAGAACTCATTTTTGGTAACTATGATTGGTTATTATTTAAGTATACGAATATATGAGGAACGTGCAAGTTCCTGAACAGGAAAACAAAATCTTACAGCGTTCGAAAAACACGCATAATTCGTTAGTAACTTCTATAATATTGAACAAAATTTCAACATTATCCAACGAACCTGTATTTTATTACAGGTGCTGAAAGAATTTTGAGCTGAAGTTTAATCCGAAGCAGAGAAGGAAAAAATTATGAAGTCGCGCGGTTCCCACTACTGCCGCTTTCTGTGGTATTCTGCACTCCCACATATCAACATTAGAAACTGGGAAGCAGATGACGTGATCCTAATTAGCCCCGTCTAAGCTGTTAAAAACTGATTCGTGCTGTTTGAAATATCTGTGTAGTGAAATTTTCACCAAAAAGTAGGCATCTGAATTTATACGTGATAGAACCACCTTCTGAACATGATTTTCGGCAAAATCTAGCCCTCTTTTCAAGTCAGTCCAGTAGATTTTTGCTGAACGAGTTGTTCCTATGGGTAGGACATAACATTACTTCATATCAGAATCGAAGCAGCAGTAAATGCAATGGAAGCACGCCAGTAATCCTCCAAATTAGATCAAGGTTGTACCTCCAGTTTTTTAGATTATAGGGTTGTACTACTTCGAGTCCTGAAAAGGGATGAAATCATAAAGGAAGTAAATCAGTAAATCATGCTAAACTTTTGAAGCCACTTCGAACAGCTATCAAAGAAAAAGTCAACTTTCCAAAAATAAACTATTTTGCAGGGCAATTTTCGCAGTCACAAAATTATCTCACTACCTTGTCTGCAATTCACTAGTGCAAGTTTCAGTTGGTTCCCTGTTCATCCGATCTGACCCCCTGAGACTACTACGTACTGCCAGACCTTAGAAACTTTAGCACCCATTTGAACTCAGGTGATGGTTTAATGCATGTGTGTCGCCACAATTTTTTTTTTACTCTTTTGAGAAATTCCTTTATGGAAATGATAAAGCATTGGACTGTCGGAGTAGTGAGAACCCTTTTCCTTTAACTCATGTACAAGAAAGTTACACCATAAACTTACGAGACAACGATCGTTTTGAGTATGCTTCTTTTTTCCTGTTACCAGTCTTATCGACTGGTTTGATTTAATCCTCATATCCGAGCTAATCTCTTCATCTCAACATACACACTACATACTACGTCCTCTATTATCTGCTTCATATATTCCAATCTGCGTGTTCTGTATCCACCAATAATAATGTAACCGACTCGACATCCCTTAAAATGTGGCCCAATATCCTGTCTTTTTGTGAGAATCTTACGCGAAATCTTTTCTCGTCCATTTTCAAAGACATTAGTTTTGTGCTTTATCTTCAATATCCTACTCTTAACCCAATTAATTTTGTAGGTGTATTTTATTTCTGCAGGTAACACAGGACAGAAAATACTTAAAGATCGGACTTGAACCGACGATCCCCGCAACTTCTATGTTGCCGAGGCTGGCACAAGATCGATTACAAGAGCATAAGCTTTGAGTGGTGAGAAGCAACATTCCTTCGATAAGAGCTATGACCGGTCTTAGAAATTTCTATTACCAGACAAAAATCTGATTCACATAGGACGAAACAGACTCAGTCCATTCATAACAATCCGCCTGTAATCATTCGCCGTCAACGAGATGTAAAATCTCGAAATGAAAAGAAAGAATATCGACGTCCAAACTCGTTGTAATCGTATTAATCATAGGTAGTATCTATACTGATGAGCCAAAACATAATGACCATCTGCTTAATAGCGTGTTGGTCCAACTTTTGAACGCAATACAACAGCGATTAGGCGTGATGTGGATTCGACAAGTCCATGATAGGTTTCCGGAGGTATGTGGCACCAGATGACTAAGAAAAGGTAACACAATTCCTTTCGATTACGGGCCGGTGGTTTTTCGGCACAAAGCTGCTGTCGGATAGCGTCCTAGTTGCGTTCTTTCGGGCTGAGATCAGTGCGAAATTGGTGACCAAGACATCAACGCGAGTTCACCATCAAGCTTCTCAAACCACTGTAGCACGATTCTGGCCTCGCGGCACAGATGTTTATCCTGCTGGAAGATGCCATCACCGTTATGGAATTCATGAAGCACGAGGGTTTCAGGTGATCCGCAATAATTTTCACCTATAGTAGTGCCTTCGATCACTACAACAGGTCCCATGGAAACCCATTTGAATGTTCCCATCTGTCCGCGCCCGTGGCCCGGTGCTTGTTTCAAGAAGCTGGCCAGGCGACACGTTTCCTTTGATCTATGGTGTAATCTCGATAATCTCCAGCCCACAGGAATCGTAATTGACGATATTGGGTCAGCATGAGAACACATAGGGGCCTTCCGCTGCGGAGTCGCATATTCAAGAACATGCGCTGGACTGTGTGTTCCGAAACAATTGTACCAGCGCCAGAATCGTTCAGATCACCATTTATCCTGCTTTACAGACTGGGCAAACCTCCGACCTCCTAATATCACATTTCACTGACAGGTATTAAAATACAAGCTTTGACACAGTGAAATCTAATTGTGGAAGTCACGAATTATTCCCTGATTTAGAGATTTTTGTTTTACACGTGAACACTTTTTTTTAATGATCATATTCAATGTTTTATATAAAAGAAACAAGTGGGAAAAAACTTGTCATTTCCAAAGTAAACTTCGAATTTCTGAAACCTGCATTACATAGTTTGAAATTCTGACTCATATTCACATTTTTCAATGATTGTCGTATTTTTTTTAAACAATTCTAGATCGGCAGTACATTAAACCTTATCCTCTCAGTTGTGATATTCATAAAAAAGTAGGAAGGAAATTATAAGGCACTCTACATTCACCACTGCACGAATCTCTGAGAATGAAACGCATATTTTCGTTCATAAACGCTTCCCAAGCCAAAGGGTCGTAAAAGAAGGTTACGTAGGATCATAAACTGTGGAGAGTTAAAAAAACCTTTGAAGAAACGCCGATCCCCACCACCGGTAAAAAAAAAAAAAAAATAGAGCGGTGTGGTCTCTTTGTGCCACAGTCAAAAGCAAACTATATTAATTCACTCTAGGCTTCACCAGTTTCATGGAACGAAACAAAATTCTAACAACACTGCCCGGTTTTGGTGATGTTGGACTGATTCAGTTCACACAAACGTACTTTAAATTTTAATTTGAACGAATGAAAATTTTTCCCGTTTTTGACTGTCCACTTTGGTGACAGTAAAATCGTCACCAAACGAACACAAGACTGCTGGGGAAAAATGGCCGTGGAACCAACAGGTTCCGGTATTCCTCATACCCAAATAACCATTTAAATACTACTGTCAGTGGAATTATTTTGCTTGTAGGATTCTCGGATGGTACAATTACTCGTATATTACAAAACCCAGGTTCTTAAAGCAATTAAAACAATTAAACTATGAATGAATTACAAGTGGCAATATCGTCAAGTTAGTCCCCAGAACAGTTATGTGAGACTGAGCGTGGTGGGTGAGCGGTAACACTTTGACCCCGCATTCAGGAGGATGCGGGTTCGAATCCCCATCCGACCATCCAAATTTGGATTTTCCATGGTTTTGCAAAATCACCCCAGGCGAATGCCTGGATGGCTCCTTCAAAAGACCATGGCCAAATCCCTTTCCACTCCTTGCCACCTATTCTTTCCCGTCTCTCACCTGGACGTCGACGAGGCGTAAAACAAAAAACAAAACAGTTTCGTGGAATCACCGGGTGAAGACTTAGCAGCTAAGGGCCTAGTGAGATGATCTTACATTATGAGGCCCAATACATCGGACTTATTAACGTTGATTAGGGCTTGAGGAGCGGTATAGTGGCTCAGTGGTTAAGGCGTCTGAATGGAAGTCGTAAGGTCACCGGTTCGAGTCCCGGTCTTAGCTGGGATATTCAAAGACCCTTAGCCCGACCTTCACCTCTGTCACAGCTTGCTGTGTAATGTGAAGAGCGCCACAACGCTTCTGTAATGTTCCTGATTCTACCTATCT
Source organism: Vandiemenella viatica (assembly GCA_031002005.1). Taxonomy (NCBI): domain Eukaryota; kingdom Metazoa; phylum Arthropoda; class Insecta; order Orthoptera; family Morabidae; genus Vandiemenella; species Vandiemenella viatica. The sequence continues at coordinate 126,374,150 of JARYHS010011408.1, read as the reverse complement.
TCGCCCATCTCAGGGATAAGTATTTCTCAACTGAAATTCAAGAACTGAATGCAATATTTTTTCATGAATATCTACATAAGTTTATAGTTAGATAATGTTTATTAACAAAATATTTAACTTATTAAGCTTTATATAAAGATTCCCTGCTACCCCTGGTATTTACAAAGGAACTTCATTCACTGCTAATTTATGAAACTTCCGCTAAATGTTACTAGACAAAACTGAGGTTTCATGGCAGAAGAGAAAGATTCCGACAAAGTGATGCTGTTACTGAAATCATTCTGGGAATACGAATCAATTGAAACATTTTTCTCGCTGATGTTTCTGAAATTAATAACTACGAAAATAAACATCTCAAATATCGAATGTGATGTATAAACTAACATTCAAGGAAATTTGGTGAAAACGTCTAATTTAAAGTTTCATGAACGAAAGGAAATTAAAAGGATGACTACTTAAATGCTAAAACTATGATTATGAAGAATAATTAATTTTTATGGAATTTAATGGAACGATTATTTGCGGCACTCAGGACGGATAACTTACGCATATGAATAACGAATGAATATTCAGGGCTGCATAAATAAGGCATTTAAAGGACGATTTAGGTAAGAATGTCCCAAACAGGAGTAAACAGACATCGCTCTTCCCTGAAAATACGAGAAATAGGAAAGATAATAGATAGGTTTAAATACCTGAAGTTTATGTTACATTCTTATCGTTAAAAGGTAAAAGGATTTAAAACAGAACATCAAACAGGAAACTTGTTTACGTTCTGCTAAAAGTTAAGAAATGGAAATGAATCCCTCTAGGAGTACAGTATCAGAAATAACTGGCAGGAAATTTAATCTGCATTTGATTACAGTAACATTCATAAATAAGGAAGTCTGTAGGTCACATCTCACTGATTAGGTAAAGAAAACGAAGATAGAAGAGAGTTCTAGAAAAGTGAAGTCATTTTAGAAGTAAAGCACTAAGATACATTTGCTGTAAAATAATTACTGTCACTGATTAAGAGATCAAGAATCCCAATACAACGTGTGCAATAGAGAAAAATAAAAACAATTTTTCCTTTATATAAAAGAACGGGACGTCTGCACTGCGACCAACCAACCAGCTACAAGTGTTTTAAACATGTTCACAAAAATATTAGTCAGTTAGTTAACTAAAATTACCATACGTATAATTTAACGGTATACTGCGAATAAGTAATCACTCTCACTAATTAAAAGATCAAGAATCATTAAGATGTTGCACAGTATCCATACATTTTTTACTGCCGCAGCCAAGCAATATAATCAAAGGGGTATGAAAGAACTGCGATTCCTTTGTTAATCGAGTTAAATACAGAAAAACTAAAATATTTTTTTAATTAAAAAAGGATATTAGCTTTGCAACCATTCAGGCAGCTACCAGTGTTTTAAATGTGTTTACAAAATAATTACATATTAGTTGCGTAAATCCGTACGGAAAATATCAGATCAGCTGGTTAAAACTACTCGAATCGGCGATCTTTGTTCAGACTACGGCACCGATAGTAACGATACGTGAAAGCCTGCATTAGGTTCACAGATACATCAACAGTAAAGACGGGCAACTACTGTGCGCTGAGGAACTCACGAGGTGTACGGGAGTGAGCGGGTGTCCGAGAGAGCGCCGCAGCCAGCGGATGACTTTGCCCCTGGCCCGGTGCAGCAGCGAGGAGGGCGGCTACGGCCCCGGAGGCGGCGGCCGCGGTGGCGGCGGAGGCGGCAGCGGCGGCGGCGAGCGCGGCGATGGCGGGCGGCGGAGGGCCCCGGCCCGCGGCCCCGGGAGGCGGCGGCAGCGAGCGCGCCCGCATCCCGACCCTCCTCACCTCGCGTCGCCGCGCCGCGGTCGCCGTCTCTGCCGCCGCCAGCCGGCCGGCCGGCTCCGCGGGCGGCGCGAGCGGTCGATACCTGCGCCTGCAGCTCGGCGCGCCGCCCGCGACCTGCCCCAGCGGCAGGCAGCCCACACCGCAGTCACAGCCCTCACACCGGCCAGTCGATAACGTTACGACTCGCACTCTGAGAAGATCAACGGAAGTCTTAAAATCTTCCTTATAAGCTCATAGTAGTCGTCGCCCAATACTAGATTCTCACTTGCAGACACTTATGTCGGCATCGTTGATGGTTGATCAGGCCAATCCTGGCGTAAAATAATCACCCGCACTTAATTGTAGCTGGTGGACTTCAGTGTGTTTGTCGAGTTTTTTTGTCTTCATTTCCCCTTGCCTTTTTGCGACAGCCGCAGAGGTGTTTCTGCGCGAAGAGCACGGTCTTCAGCAAGGTAGTCCCAGCTGTCCCGGTCTATGGTTTTAGTCTTCATGGTGTTTTTAAGCTGGCCTTTATAGCGCTTCAGGGGGTCAGTATTGAGCTTGTTAAATAATAATTATCGAGGGAGTCTGTCGTTATTCACACATTGAACATGTCCAGTCCACCTGGGTTGATATCTATTGATGAAGACTTTGAGCCCTTTGTAAAACTGTAATGTTGGACACAATCATTCTATTTGATATTCATAATGGAGCGAACTTTCTTCCAGTGAAATCGTTTCATTTTGTTAGTATCATGACGGTAATGGGTTAATGTCTCACACCCATACTCATAACCAAGCTCATCAGTGAAGCATAAAAGTACCTGCATTATATGAACGGCTTGACATTCACCCTTGTGTAAATATTCATCGGCCCACACATCATCCGCCTTACCCCTATTCCCACGACAATGGCGTCTGATGTCACAGAACGGTGTCCATAGCAATTGCCAGCTTCGTCCCATGTTGAAGCAACAATTGCTGCAGTAGTCAGACTCTTACAAGACGTAAATATTTCACAACGTCATACAAACGGCTAGGAGATTGCAAGTAGGCTCCAAAAGTATTCTCTCTTTATAGCTATTTCGACTATAAATTCTGAAAACTGATGTGGTGTCATTAAAGGGAAAAAATGTAGTCCCTTTTGATCAATAATTGGTTAAACATTAACTTTCTTGGCTTTCAGTCATGAACGACAAAAGTGTTCAGATAAGCTTATTTTCGGAAATTGTTCACTGAATAGCCCTTACGAAGCTGAGCACTAATGTGCTAACTTTCCCAGCGAAAACACGTTCTATTCTCAGGGTCTCAGGAAGTTCAAGCGCCGATCACTGCTAGTCTCAGGCATTAGCTCCGAACGCTTGCACCAGCAGTGTTATTCACGACGGCGTGAATTCCTTTACAACCTCACTCAGTGATTACACAGATACACTAGTTAATACTACAGTATCACAAAAATGACCATAAAAAAATAAATCATCCCTAACTATACCCAGTCGTTAGACACACTGGCTGAGGATTAATTTGTCCGCGGTTCGATTACCGACAGCGGGAGTATTTTCTCCGATGTTTTAAATTCGAAACTGCTACCTTCTGACCGCTCGTGGAAACTCGTTTTGGGTAAGCTGCAAAACATGGCACTAAGTACGTCATTCCCATCTCTGCTGCAGAAACCTAGAAAGGGATAATGAAACTCTAATCTCGACCGAATACGTCCATCGGGACCAGGACATACTTTACGTTCCAATTAATTAAATAGCAATAGAAAATATCTTGCGTACCGATTTTAAATAGTAATATTAATCTTAAAAAGGTGTGTTACCGCAACCTAGATTACAGGTTAAGGGATTCCCAATCGCCAATCGCAAATGTGTGAATATTAGTCAGATTGAAGGCAGCAACTGCAAAACATCTTTTCAATGGAACCGTTGCCATACAGTTACTGGCAACTGAATATTTAATACCTCATGCCAGAATTTGAGAGAAAGTACAATAATACATACACGAAACAAAGGCTCTCAAAATGAAACAAAACTTCAGACGATTATTTTCGCATCAGAGCAGTTTAGTCCTTGTGTTACTGCGAGGATCAGTCAGCTACACAGAGCAACTTTAGTTTTAATCGTAAAACATTTCTTATTTTTCACGGTATCCCACCGTCATCAGTTATAGTACAGGATGTAGCAGTTCCTAGAAACGTTCTACGTTATAAAGTCGTAAGAATTTCGCCTCTTCCTTTTGTCAAATGCGTATGAGTAATTAAATTATGCCTAGTCGATGTCGAGGTTTAGAGGCGGGAGAGGATGAAGGGCGATGAGCGGAAGGAATTCAGCCACGGCCTTTTCAACGAACCATCCCGGCATTCGCCTGGAGTGATTTCGGAAAAACCATGAAAAATCGAAATGTGGAAGGCCGAGCGAGGCCCTTAACGCTCACCCACAACCCTCAGTCTTTATTAAGTCAAGGGAATAAAAGGGGCAAAAAGAGTGGCTACCAAGTTATATAACATTTCGCGCCGGTATTTTCTTTTTTCTGATTGCTTTACGCCTCGTCGATGTCGAGGTCATTAGAGGCGGGATGGGACTGTGGATAAGGAACGGGAAGGAATTTTTCCATGGTATTTTTGAAGGAAGCATCGCGGCATTCTTCTGGAGTGATTTGAGGAAACCATGGTACACCAAAATCTGGATGCCCGGACGGCGATTCGAACCGGCGTCCTCCCGAATGCGAGGCTGATAAAGTGAATTGTTACTACATTTTTTCCTTCTGTTTTAAATCGATAAAAAACATATTACTCAATTTTACTGAGAGAATAAATAACTCTGTTTTAGAATAAAAGTATCGAACATTCAAATAGGTGTTAAATATATTGTCTGTAAGATATAATTGTTTCACACTCAATACTAATTTCCATACTATATCGCGTTTGAGATTTTGTTCTCTGGCGTACACCAAAGAATGTAATTAATCAGGTAAGATGACCCGCCGTGTGCCTCAGTGCGCTGAGGCGACGCACACTGGACCCGAGAGGTACAACGAGACCGGGTTCGCGCGCACCAACCGGCCTGTGGGTTTTCGGCGGTTTATCGCAATTATCTAGGCGAACATAAATCTCACAAACTATACATTTTACAAACAAACAAAAAAAAGATTATTATACGGAATACACAAAGTTACACAGGCAGATGGCAACACAAGGCTTTCCTGCAATAGACTGTTACACATCGTTAATTAACTCGGTTCCTCCCCCTCCCCCCCCCCCAACCACAGGTGGCCAGAGACCACGTGGTTCTTGGTAGCTGAAACGGAGGGAAGCATCACGCAAGGTGAAATAGCACGAAATTTCAGCTTATCACCGGAAAATAGAATACAAGGGCAACATTTTTATTAGGTAAGCATGTTGTAATTTTAGATAAGTACAGTGTATGTAAAGCTCATAAGTCATAACTATTTACTGTCATGAACTGCCTGTCCCTGTTTGTCGGCACCGGATAAACGGTATTGACCATTCCATCAGACGAGACCGCGGACTATACAAAACTCATGACATTTAACCGGAGTATCGCGTGTTCTCCCTTCATACTGGAAACGCAGCTTGATTCAGATCGAACAAATGACCTTTAACTCGTCAGCTGAATAAGTTATAAAGTCACTCTCAAACTGTTCTATTTTGGTTCATGTCGCCTTTTGCTTTAGTGCTAACTGGTCGGTTTTGGATTCTACGGCACAGCATCAAAGATACCATCAACCCTATTAACAAAAAGGATATAGACCATCAGTGTATTACCAAACTATATCGACAGTAGTTGGTGAGCGGTAACGCTCTAGCCTCGCAGTCTGGTTCAAAATCTCGCCCGGCCATTTGGGTTTTCCAAAATCACTCCAGGCGAATGCCGGGATGGTTTCTTCAAAAGGTCATGGCCGAATTCCTTCCCGTTCCTTGCCCCCTGTCCTTTTCCGCCTCTAATGACCTCGGCGTCGACGAGGCATAAAGCCAAAAGAGCAAAAGAAAAAAAAATCAAACGGTTACACGGTATCGATAGTCACCCGAATGGTTTACAGAAACCTTACAAAATCGAACGCTTTTTGTTTTGAACAAACATAACTCAACCGTCTTATCTCCTCGTTTAATTCCTACTAATCTATAGCGACTTTAGTATTTTAAGGAAGCATGAAGACACGCGTGGTATCTTGGATTTATGTATGAAGCCTTAATCGTTCTAGTAATGTAGTGGAAGGAAAATTAAAAGCACAAACATTCTCCGTTTCTGGATCGAACCATTACTTGTTACGTAATAAAGCATCCAGAATCTATGCTTAGCTTACGCCAGTATTGCCAGTCGGGAAAAACTACTTCAAAAAATTACACGCCTCGTCGACGTTGACGTCACTATACACACTGAAGGAATGAGGGCTACGAATTCGGCCACGATCTTTGAAGGAACCATCACGGTATTCATCTGGTGTGATTTGGGGGAAACAAATGAAAATGCAAATCTGGATGGCCGGACGGGAATTCGAACCTGCGCCCTCCCGAATGCGAGGCCATAGCGTTACCGCTTGTTCATCACGCTCGGTCAAATAATTACAGTAGCAACATCTAGTCAAATTTTTCTCCTCACACCAGAGTCAAGATATAAACACCTTTTCATTCCTCCCCGTACCTAGCCACAATTAACACTAATTATTGAAAATAAATAGCTTAGCTTGTTAAAACCTAAGTAATAAAAGTATTCTTCAGGTACCTCGAAGGTCACAAATTCCTTCATGAACTTCAAGGTAGAATTACGTGTTTTGGGGTCTCAGCATTTTATTTAAAAAAAAACAAAACAAAACCGAAGAATTAGTTGTGAATAGGGTTTGTGATTCAGGAAACTCATGAGCTTTGTGAAGAAATTCTTTCTATACTCTTCCGTGGCTTCTTCTGAAACTAGCATTCGCGTTATCTGATTTGGTGAATATATGGGAAGCTCGAAATCAGGATGTCCGAATCTGGCATCGAAGCAACGTTCTATGGAATGCAAGTCCCACCACGCTCGCTTTCCGTGTTCAATAACTTCCTTTTTCACCAACCCCTCACAATTTAACGATGAAACAAGGAAAAACAAAAAAGAAAGCTTACTGCAGTGTAAGCTAAATAACCGGCTTTCAGCTGTGTGACGCATCAGTTATCTCCTCGACACTTGTGCCGGCCGAGCTTTATGAGAGGGGAAGTATTTCTGTGAGGCACTTCGCCAAGTGGGCCTTGGCAGTGAACCTCTCCACCAGCCACCGCCTCCGACCCGCTCCAACAAAAACCTCAATCGCAATGAAACAAAAATACAGCAGAGTGCTTCCGAGGAGACGGAACATTAACCAAGAGCTTTCACCGTCCCAGGTAACGTCAGGATTATAGATAGCTGATCCAATTAATCTTACAAAATTCCGCACCGCGATCTGCGTACCGGGTACCGCAGCTCTGCGACAGGCACGCCACATCGCGTGCGTGTGGAATCCTAGCGCACGACAAATTCGCCGGATAATCTCGCTGCCATTACGTGTCGTCCCAAGCAAAGTCGGAGACCAACATCGAGCAGCAATAATGCCAATGGCTTACCCCTCAGGGGCAAGGCGAAAGAAGGAGCCTTGCGGATAAAAATAGAAAATTCAGACAATACATGAGGGTTACCCGCTGCTGCAAAAAATCAAATAAAACATGGAAAGTGTTGTAACGTGGACCAGGGTATGCTGAACATTGCAAAGACGTAAAAGCTCTCCAGAAAATATGAGTAAAGAAGGACCGAGTTAGAGATGGGACTGTTATCGCTAGAAAAAAAAAAAGATACCGGACAAGGAAACGGGACTAATCGCAATGGATGAGAAACAATGCTTTAATGTACTTCAGTGGAAACGACTACAGTATAGTGGCACAATATTTCTTTCATTAACTTATTTTCAAATACTAGATAAGAGACTACATAATATGGGAAGGGAATACAGTTCAATAGCACAACACTTTTCACATGTCACAAAATAGGTAGTTTCAGTAATTGTGTGTTCGAAAAAAAAATATTTTTTTTTGTTCGGGGTTTAGGGATTGTCGGCGCCGGGATCATTAAAGCTGGGAAACCATGAGAAGATGGACCGGGAAGGAATTCGACCAAGGCGTTCCAAGGTAACCATCCCGCCATTCGATGGATTTTGGATGAACTACTGAAATCTGGATGGCCGGACGGGGATTTTAACCCACCACCTCCCGCATGCCTGGTCTAGCGTTACCACTCACTAACCAAGTTCGGTCGTCAAAGATAGAAAAAATTATCTGTGGTCATGTCCTGCTGAGATATACGATACTTTCGTCAGGCATTCATCATGTGCAGTGCTTTGTTCGGAGGACACGAAAATACGTATATTTTTGCAGTCAGCTTCAACCTTATTTTGTTTTCATTTGTGTCCTTACCGAACACCGTTCGCTCGTTCGATGCACCAGATTGCCGCGACTATCATCCGCCGGGCTTAAGTAATTTAATACATATGATTGAGGGGACAAAGATCATATCTGCTCCATGCAAAGGGTAGAAAATGAAGTAATGACAAGATCTCTGTTGAATTTACACCTCTTTAGGTGGAGGTCATTAGAGGCGAGAAAGGACTGGGAGCCAGGAACAGGAAGCAATTCGGCTCGAGCCTTTTGATGAAATCATAAAAAAAACCGAAATCGGCCGGTCAGGAATTTGAAGATGCATCCTCCCGAATGTGAGGCCAGAGAGTTACCATTCACCCGCCACGCTCTGTTCAGAGACTCCTCTAAATGTATTCTCGTTGCTAATAGACAGAGTTGTTCCGACAGCCAGTACAAAAGCTTCGCATGCTCTGCTCCACGAAACTACACAGTGAACTCAACAGGTAATACGTGTTGATACAGTACCTACTCTGCTTAAGCTGTGCGTGTCTGCTGTAGGAAGCACTCGCTGGAATTAACTGCACCGATTCATCTTGGTGATCCGACGCGGAATCAAAACTACCTCAAGATCTGAGGGCGGATTTACTCAAAGCCGCGTGCTGTAGGCATGGCGTTTAAATTTTTATCCCCTGTCCGTGGCCATGTTCTCAGTGGGAAGCAATTTGTTTTGGGTATAGACACTTCTTGTCTCACAGAACAGGGCTTCGAATATCATAGAGCCAATACACTTGCCAAAACTATCTGAATTTCTTAACGAAATCAAATAGCATAAAATACAGTACTCCCGGAGAACTACTGATGCGCTAAAGATAAAGGCCGTCGTGAATTTGGACGCAAGAAAAAAATCCTGGCTAGATGACCTCACGGAATAGTTTGATATTCATTGTGTCAAGCAGCAGTTTCGTCTGTCAATAGGATAGGTTCTGCTATGGTGAATGCACAAGCGACTTCAAGATAAAGGAGATGGACACCTTTATCCATAGTGTCTATCCTTTAGGAACCAACGTGTTTCTACTAGCTCGCTAATGGTGGTGTAATGCTGGATTATAGGTGGAACTGCGCTCAGGTATGTCTGTAGACCATTCTGGCTCGGATCTGAACTACCACTGGACACAAATTATACATTCATAATCTGAAGTACAGCGTTCTGGTAGCTCAGTGGTTAAGGTGCTTGCTTTCAAAACATTCGCTGCTCCGGTCCCGGGTTCGAATCCCGGCAGGCGCAGGAATTTTGAGAGTCGTTTTTGATCATATGAGCTATGCCAGGACGCTCCATGTTAAACTGCAGGTCTCAGAGGAAAGGAACTGGCCGTCCTACCTCTGACACACTGTCTTAGTATGCCTCCCTCGGGAGGATCCAATCAACCTTCGGGTTGTGGACTAAGTTTATAAGTTAACTGAAGTAATAGAAACATTACTTTTATTTCTTCTCCCCGTAACAGAGGCTTTACACAAAGAAACACGCTGCGGTTTGTACATTGTATAAATACGATTATTTTTATTTCCTTCGTGTATTACGATAATTACCAATTTCTAAGATCGTATATGTGTTCTTGTAACCCTGATCTTTCTCTGCTATCGATACCACCTTTCTTGCGCTAAACCATTCCGATAAAGAGTGGTGGGTAACAACGGGGAACAGTTTCTAAGGAAGAGAGTTTTAAAGTTTATTATTTACATTCTTGCATGGTAAAGTATAAAAATAAACGGAAGTATCCTCGTCGAGGCAAGGAACGGGAGGAAATTCGCCCACTGCCTTATTGAAGAAACCAGGCCGGCATTCGCCGGGAGTGATTTGGGAAACCATGGAAAACATAAATCTGGATGGCCGGGTGGAGATTCGAACCAGCGTCCTCCCGAATGCGAAGCCAGAGCGTCACCGCTCACTCACCACGCTCTACAACATGGAAGAATGCTGACTCAAGTCAGTCACTTCGCCTGCATATGTGGTACGCAGTGTCTTATTTCAAGCAAGCTTAGTATATGACGCAAACATACCAATATCTTCTCAGCGACCCATCTGAGAAGAGCATACGATGTGGTCACCAATGACATATAATCCAAAAAATACATACGCAAAAAACGCAAAACAGACGCCGATGGAACATGCTCAGTTAAATAAAATCATCTCCAAACGTCTTCTAATGGATCTAAATCATTAAAAGGCGATGAAATACGGTAGCAGCTCTCCAGCGAAGTATACAGGTAAAGGAAAAATTCTGCTGACTTACGTTTTATAGCAGTATTAAAGCGACACCACAAGCTGTTATACACTTGAGATGTTTACCTGTGCAGGAAAACTGTGCGGGTAAACCGAAACGTGTATGCTACGAAACTGCAACGGTATCCGGACCTATCTATGCTGGTAATCAGAAAAGAATGAATAAATCAGAACATTGTCTGTGCCGTATAATGAAAAAGTAGTGTGGCAGTACAGAAGCAATGGTACGTGAGTGTTGCAAATTTTTCTATGTGCAAAGATAATTATAGTTTGTTATATTAAGTGGTGAAAGGACAGTTGAACGTTGTTGGTTCGTGGTAGACATGAAAGTTATGACCTCGGTCATAATCGAATGTATGCTTCTCTTCCACGGACTGCAAACTATAGGTGAATAAGTATGATTTTGGTTGGTGACCCCGGTGAGGGAATGTTTTATCCGAAAAGTGGGAAAATAAATCAAGTGTTTCACCTTATCTGTGCAAATACTGTTGTTAACTTACAGTAGTACCACAATCGCCTCGAAAGAAAAGCCGCATCAACGAAACTGACGCAACTACAAGAGTTGAAATCTGATGCAAATAAGGAGATAGTAATTTAAAAATGCACACTTCGCTTCTTAGAATATTAATTTTTACTGTCAAAAAGAAACGTGAAACGTCATTAAATTCTGGAGCGCCGGCAGATACCATTTTAAAGATAAAACTAGGGTAATTTTATTTTTAAATAACTAACGTAAATCTGTCGTTTACAAAAAATCTTTAATTACATATCTGTATGTAATCTCTTCGCAAAACTGTATATAGCATTACGCGTCTTTGGGATAATTTTACCAAGAGTATAAAGGGATATTGTTATTGGAATTTTATATGATCTCCCTCTTGCGAAGAAACTTGCGAGTCTTTCATATAGAAAATAACATTTCAAATGATGGTATCCATTTTATAAATTAAGGAAGCAACCTTTGAAAGCAATTTTAGATCAAATGATTCATCCATATGCAAGGAATCACGGTAATACTTAAGTTATATTCTCAACTCGTTCAAAAAATTAATATAATTCTTTTCCTATCAACAATACAGTTTTTACACCAATTTTCATTTTTCCCCCTTTGCAACTAAACAGCCTATTACCGCCAAGGCATACCATGATTATACTGGATAGTCATTTGAAGGAACTTGCAGTGATTCCGGAAAAACCATGGAAAACCGTAATCTATATGGCAGGACAGAAGATCAAATCGGAATCTTCCCGAACGCTAGACCCGAATATACCGCTATACTACCATGTTCGGTTCCAGTTGTAAACGCGATTGGCCGGAATAATAACGCATAATGCCACATGTCGTCTAAGGTCGAAAGCAAATGCCGAAGAATGAAATGACAGTGAGACTGCGCGATCCCTTTCTCCGGGTTGGTTCTGCGTGGAGTGCCGCCAGTGGGTCAGCAGGGGCGCGTGCAGTTGGTTCGTCTCTGCGGCGGGATCAATAGGGAGGGTGCGCCATGCCCTCAACCCACACAACAAGTGGATCGCAGGACACAAACTGGCCACGGCTGTTCGGTTCAAATCCGGTTTCGTGATCGTGCAGTTGTGGCTACATTGTGAAGTTTCTACCTTGCAAAAAACTGTTTTACGAGAAAACTGAATTTACATATAAGTGCGTAGAGGTGTGTGTGTGAGAGAGATTTTTGATAAGTAACTAACATTCATGCAACTTGATAAGTTTCAATAACATCAATTAGTCTTATATCCTGAACAAAATTTAATTGGTATTTTCAAACCAGAATTTAACCATATCTGTATCTTTTTATAAGGTTTTTTTTTTTCTTATCGCTTTACGTCTTGTCGAAGTCGAGGTCATTAGAGGCGGCTTCAGACTGGGATAAATGAACGGGAAGAAATTCGACCATGGCCATTTGAAGGCAGCATCCCGACATTCGCCTGGAGTGATTTGGGGAAACCATGGAAAACCTAAATCTGGATGCCCAGAAGGGGATTCGAACCGGCGTCCCCCCGAATGCGATGCCAGAAAGTTAAACTTTAACCCACCACGCTCGGTAAATAAGTTGGAAATGTGGGCCCAGATTAAGTGGTGGACTATAATGTAATACGATACAAATAAAATAGATTATGGAGCCACAAGCGTCAAGTGTAATTTTTTAAAAAAAATGAAACTGTTCCGAAACAATCAATTATATGGCAATTAGTTTTCAAAAACAAAGTTTTAGCAATGAATATAACTGTAAAGTATCCTGTCATAAGTAAAGTATTAGACGTAAAACAATAATACTGATTCAAACAGTGTTCAGTGATTAAATTTTGAGCATTATGTACCGTCTCGAGGGACACTTAAAAGGAATAGTTACACACTGGAGCTACTCAGGGCTGAAAAAAAAAAAAACAGCAAAATATGATTTGGGATGTGGCAACGAACTCATTAACCTTTAAGTAGCTTTATGACGCTTAAGCTAGTCTGTAAGTGTGTTCCTCAAGCTATAAGCTGACGCAAGTGTTGTTCATCTACGAATTCAAATGTTATTTGTTCAGAAAAGTTTCGTTTTCGGGCGAGATTTTAGCGATTCGTCATCTTTGCACACATCCGCTTACTGCACTCTGGAATAATAAGCAAGGATATTACGAATGGCAACTGGCAAAACGGAACTCCGCAGTTTTCCTGTCTCACGTACGATATGAATTCCTGAGTTACACACGGTTGTCGGTAATAAATCAGTTCTTCACAAACGTACTCTTACTGTTTCAGCAACTTTGATGATTTACAGGTTATAAACCAGCAAATTCTCTCATGTTTGGAAAAGGTAGGTATATCGAAATTTCTCGGGATCGTTTGAGATATTCGGTCGTGTGATTTAAACAAATACAAGAGATCCCAATTCTGATTTTCAATAGGTAGTAGACTATCGGCTATACTGGAAATTTATACGAAAACATTATTCCCATATAACACACGAATGGGATTATTTATACTGGTTGTGAAGGACGATTGGTTGAAAATTTACATTTTTCTAAGCACTTACATAGAAGAGATTTCATTTTCTCTACTTTATATAGCCTTATATATCAGAACTGTGGCCGTTTATACAATAACCCATTCCTTATATTTTCCTTCATAAGTATTCAACCACAGCGTGGATCCACCGGTATCTGCAGATACAGGAAAAGAACTAACTCCGCATTCATCTTGAGTGAAAAATGATGGAAATCCAAAACTGTGATGAACCTGTCGCTCTAAGTAGCAAATAATTCATGCTTTTTTTGTGGGATTTTTTGTTTTTTGATTACCTGAAGCAGAACAGTGAGAGTTAGTAAGATTTGGGCAAACGTCTAGAACAGGGGTCCCCAAACTTTTTATCACGTCGACCCCCTCATAGAACATTTGCCTTCTCATCGACCCCCAGATTAATCGTTTAATAAAAACCAGTGCCGGATCTGGGGGGGGGGGGGTGTACACCGGGGTGCCAACTTCAAGGGGGCGGCCAAATCATGTTTGAAGGGCGGCGATTTAAGTCGCGGAAACCTTTTTTTAGCTCTACTAGTACACTGGGCGCCTGGCGGCGACAACAATGAGTTTGACCAACAATCGGGGCAGCGACAACAATGTGTTTGGCCGACAATCGAGGCGGCGACACTTGGGATCAGACGGCAAAAATGGGAGCTGCAAATAATGTTGCAAGGAGCGGCATTCCTACAGTTCCTGCCCCGGCTCGAAAAATTCCTGGATCCGCCACTGATGAAAAGTTTAAATCATTTTTAGCATTTTTGATGCCAAGCGATAAGGAGACTTGTATAACAACCCAAAGAAAGTATTTATAGTTCCCACACCTTAAAAAATCCACCCAACAACACTAACAAAAAATGAGATATTTTACACTGCTATTATAATCGTAAAAAATAATAACAAAATTATAGATAAATGGAAACTAGCCTATAGCCGTAAGTGTCATAAAACGTAAAACACAAAATAATCATTGAAAATTTAAATAAATTATATTCGATGAAAAAACATCTGCCATTTTACGACTACTATTGAATACATTAAAAATATGTTAACATACCTTTTTATTAAAGTAGCTGATATTAGTGAGATGGATGGGTCTGAAGGGCAGCATCAAGATTACTGATGTTCGGTTGAAAATTGGTAAGTTTTAGTCGTAAATCACCACGGTTTTCCAAGTTCAGTCTGTTTCTCTGTTTTGTCAAAATAGCGTTCGCGTGGCTAAAGCCAGCTTCAACCATGTATGAAGTTGGGAATGCAAGTAAGAAAGGTTCGGCTTCTGCTCTGAGCTTGGGGTATTTCGTAGCAACATTGTTATTGCTCCAAAATTCGCCTGAGGTTTTTATTTTTAAACAACGCTTTAGCTTCCAGATCTACGAATATTTCAATCAGTTCATCTTCTAAGCCACGTTCATTACCTTCATTATCAATTTTAACATCAAATGGAGAAGCAAATCATTCAGGAACATGCATGTTCTCCAAGTCTTCGAAACGTGATTTTAAGTCTTCTCTTAATTTATCGAGATGTTTAATATATATCTCCAAATCACGGTCGAGTATCTCTTCATTTTCTTTTAGTAGTCGAAAGTTTGACAAATATTTAAAATCTTTACGTGCCAGTGAAGATTTTAACAGATCCATTTTTAGTTGAAAGGCCATTATAATTGTTCGAGCTTGAACAATTGTAACATTTTTCCCTTGCAAACGCTTCTGTACTTGGTTAAATTTCGAATAAAGATAATTATAATAATAATAATTTAATTCAATTGCAATGGAGCACACGCTCCGGTGCAATTTCCCTACACACCCAACTTCCCCCTATCCTACACTCACCTACATTTGCCCTCTACAAATTTTAACTTTAAATTCTTTTAACGTTTTCGGTAGGTTATTCATCATTCCCCTTGGCAACTCATTCTTTTTATCCCATGCCGCGCTAGGAGCCTTCCAATTTTTCCCAATGTGTTTCTGGCATATGGAAGGAAAGCAAGAGTTTTCGGTGGTTCATCTTGCTCCGACAGTGGTCTTGGTGGCTTCTGAACAAAGGCACACTCAAGATCTGCCAAATAGATCAAGATGGTTCTTGCACTGTTTTAACTCGTCACATAGTAATGGATCCACATTCTTAAGAAACTCTGCAGACGAGTCGTACAAGTCAACAAGCCTCTGCAAACTATCACCTCTTGACAACCACCTTACCTCAGTGTGCAAAAGTAATTGATTGAAAGGTTCATCATTTTCTTCACATAACTGCGCAAACAGTTGGGAATTGAGAGGATGAGCTTTAATTTTATTAATTGACGTAATGCACACTTTTTGAGTATCATGCAGCTCGCCACTCAATTTTTTGGCTATAAGATGCTGCCTGTGTAGGACACAATGAACGGTACGTACATTAGGAACCTTTCCTTCAGAAAGACGAAAAATCCTCTATAACGGCCTACCATAGCAGGTGCTCCGTCAGTAACTACTGCAGTAATATTCCCGAAAGGAATGTTGTGCTTGTTCAAATAATCTTGCAAACATAAGAAAATTGTCTCACCTTTTGAATCAGTTTGAAGATATTTAGCAAACAGAAATTCATCAACAGTGTCATTCAGGAATGGACTATGGAACCAACAGAAGCCATGAGAAGATTTGAACTTCCGAAAGTTGACTCGTCAAGTTGAATAGCAAACTTACAATGCTGGAGCTCAGAGGTGAAAGATCTTTCCACATCATCGGCCATTTCCTCTATACGTCGCTGCACAGTATTTTCACTCAATTGTATGCACTTTAAAAATAGTTGAGAGTCTTTCTTCATAACATTTTCAATTACATCTTTTATAGCTGGTACTATAATCTCTTCCCCAATACTGTACGGTTTGCCTTTCTTTGCTATGTCAAGAGAGATGCTGTAGGATGTCCTCAGTCCTCCTTCACTATCAGCGCTAGCAGATGACTTCGAATATGTACTTAAATTTGGCCGATCTCTCAATTTCTCTTTTAGCATTTTGAAATACTCAATATCTTTGTTTTTCTTATCAGAATGGATCCTTTCCACGTGGTCTTTCATTTTCGCCGGCTTCATAGCATCATTGCTGAAAGTTTTTCTTCACATAACAAGCACATAGGAATAGTTTCATTAGCAGAAGATGGCACAAAACCATATTTCAAATACTCGTGTGAAATTGTCTGCATTTCTTCTTAGCACTGGTAGACGACATTGTAGGTATTAAACTCAGATTTATAATATGAACAACACGATACGATCGCAGCACACAGCAGTAAGAGACGCAACATATTACCGCACGAGCTATAAACAACTGCCTGTTCTTTCTCAGAGTGCATTGTTGCTACTTTTTTCTAACAATAGATATCTAGACTTGAAGGAATAATAAAATAATAATTATATCTAAAAGTAACCTATTCAATAGAATTAAATAGGAAAAAGATAAAAAAGAAGTATCTAAATTTAATGGTTTTCGGTATATTACGATATCTTCTATGTAAATGACAAAATCTGCATTTAGATATACAATACATAGAGTGGAAACCATACTAGAGTTTAACAGTGCAACTTGTGTATAATGAACCAGCAGCGTTCACTTCCCCCCCTGTGGCTTTACATCTCGTCGACAGCGCGGTCATTAAAGGCGGGATGGAACTGCGGACAAGGAACTGGAAGGAATTCGGCCATTGCTTTTTGGAGGAAACATCGCGGCATTAGCCTTGAGTGATTTACGGAAACCATGGAAAACCCAAATCCGGATGCCTGGACGGGGATTCGAACCAGCGTCCTCCCGAATATAAAATGCTTAAATACCCGAAGTAAATAAAAAATAAAGTTTTAATACTTGTTGAGTTCATCACGTAGCTTAGCTAAAATAAAATAATTCTTTCTTATCCCAAAGACGGACCTTAGAAGAGACACAATTCGTAAATTGTCTACATTCGTTTCTCACAGGAATAACCACTAGCAAACCAGCAATGCGAGTGAAGAGTAAAGCGGCGAAATCAAACAGTTTGAATGCTAAGCTTTGCTCCATTATTACCTCACCGCTTTGCACACCAGTATGAGTCACCGCAACAATACAATTGGTTTATTTGTTTTCGCTGCGTTGTTCTTCCCTCTCGTCGTTGCTATGCTCTCCGCTCCAGTATGTTTTCTCCTTAACACATACCTAAAGCCACGCAGGCTTCGGTAAAACTCAAATTAGTCAGTTATTTTGGATTTTTGTTGGAATATTCCCATTTTTTTCCTAGACCATTTAACTGATCCTCTTTATTATCAATCGACCCCCTTTCGACCCCCGGGTATTAATCGACCCCCGGAGAACTCTTATCGACCCCCAGGGGTCGATACCGACCACTTTGGGGACCCCTGGTCTAGAATTATTCTGTTTTTGTAATGTGTAGTTTCTGAGGCGAAAATTGGAAAGAGTTCCAGTATTCGCTAAGGTAAGATGTAATCGGTTCCGTCGTGCACTGGGAATCAAGATTTGAAGCTGGAACTTATGCACCTACCCGTATCCACTAGAATGGCAACTTAAAATTCTCGCTCAGATTGCCAGTAAAACTGATATTTACTTACTGCAATATCAGAATTATTTGTGTGTGTTGATTGTGGGCATTTAGTCAGCGTCGAAACGTAAGCGATAGTATTGGTGCCAATCAGCGGGATATTGATTCATTAATTGGCGTTTAATTTCACATTCCGCTCTCTGCAATTAGTTACGGAACCCGATGTTTATTTGGACCCAGCTCTAAATGTTTCCTTTTATGGATTTTGTATATAATGATGCAGCATACTATTTCAATTTCTGAATGCAGGAAAGTGTTTTACAACTATAATAACCATTTCTGTCGAAATGCCAGAGCGACGTTTTTGTGAACACACTAACGGGCATGAAATTTCATGTTTAGCTGCCTAATTACGAACTCTTATTTCCAGTGAACCTACTATCAAGCGTTTTTTGCTTTATTTAAATGTATATAAATTTAAACAGCATTTGTCTACAAACCATGAATGTTTAATGTCAATAACTGTTGGAGGTTTCAAGTTAAAATTAGAAACAAGTCGATTATTGCATCACAAATAGGTTACCTCGATAAAGTCAGATTGCAATGAAATTTAATTCCAAGGTTTGTTCGAAACGTAAGGTCTGAATAAATTTGGGAGGTTCGCTAGATGTTTTTAAAATATTACAAGGCAGAGAAGGGTGTTATTAAACCTACTATTATTCTTCAGTTCCAAGGAGTTTTTAAGCTTCCACAAGCCATTTTACTGTTTACACATCACAACTTACGAGTCTGTCAACAGAAATACAGCAAATGAAAGTACAGTGTTCATGTTTAAACGAAATTTCATCTCTATCACCTCTGGTTATATAAATTACTAGTTTCTTGAAAGAAACTCTGTTGAAAATCCTAGTTTACCACTTTTGTCGGTATTTATTAAGAATTATTAATAATGAATATAATAAAATTCCATGAATGTACGTGCAGTTGAATAAACTGAAGCTGTATGATATACTTCACATTAAACTGTAGGTTCAGGAGGAAAGGAACTGGCAGTTCTATCTCTGACATACTGGTTTAGAACGCCTCCTCCGGGAGGATCCAACCAATCATCGGGTTGTAGACCCACAATAAATAGACTAAGTTAAGAATAATATTACGGCCGCTAGAAAAGCACAATATGCTCCTGAAGCTATTGGTGATGTCCACCGCAGATACACAAAACGGACTAAGTATCCACAACATTCAACAAGGATTAATATTTTGAATGGTACATCCACACCGTAAATCGAAACAGATATTACATGCCTTCTAAACGATCCCCCAAATTTTCATCTCTAATGACCTGAATGTCAGCGAGCAGTAAGGCACTACGAAAATTGTAATATCAATGTGTGACATCGATGCTGTTTAGGTATGAGATATAGTAAGCACCTTTACCAATATGCAAGAATAGATCAAATCTGCTACTACTTAAAGATCAATAGCTCAAAAAGAAAGTCAAATTATTTCCCACTGTTTAAAACTAAGTTGTTAGTGAATTACCTCGATAATGAAAGGAAGCTTAAATTGCCATTGGCTAGTATAACAACGTGAGTTGCGTCCCCTCTAAACAATTTTCAACATTGAAGCAGGATACTATATAATCATTCTGGAAGATGAGGTAATTAACTTCATATACTTTGGCCACCAAGCTAGATTTCGGTGGTAGTGCTTGTTTCTGGTGAAACACGCAATCATTGGCAAGATTTTTACAAAGGAATATCAGATTTTTTCATTACTTATTTATTTTTTTGCTTCAGAATTTACACTTCGTAGGCGTAGAGGTCATTAGAGGCGAGAAACGAAAGGGAAGGTATTCGGTCATGGTTTCACTCAGAATGATTTCAAGAAACTATGGAAAATCTATATGGCCAGACAAGGATTCGAACCGGTATCCTCCCAAATGTGAGCCCCAGCGAAGATGGAAAAATGGAAATCTTAACGGCTTCACAACGCTAACTTCGGTGCAAAGACTTAGCTGCTTACGCCTCTGCTCGGAGGGGCAGCGTTAATGGAGCGTACCCAGACAGATTCCTCGTGACGTCAGCTGGCGATTGTATCCTCTCTCTATGGAAGGAGTGGTCACTGAATAGCGCCTTCTGTATTGGGGCAGCAAGTTGAATTACAGCCTCGACGTCACAACAGGAAAGGAAGCGTCCATAAACTACGTGGATCAATTTTGGCATCCCTCCCCCCTCCCTCCCTCCGTGTGTTACGAAGCTTTTTTCCTATTAAATCCGGAAGACATTCTGTACTGTTTTTAACAGACCACCGTTAAAATGATTGCATTTGTAATGAACAAAACCAATATTTCCGTTATGTACTTTTCTATAATTAGAAATATTCTGAATGAAATGTTGGGAACTAGGCACTCCAGTAAATGGGATCCTTTTCTTCTTTAAGTGTTATCTCATTCATCACTGTTCATTAATTGATAAAACACAACAAACTACACCTGCTGTGTAAAAATAAACTAAGAACTGCATTTTTTGCTTCATTTGCCGCAGTTCTGTCATCTTTCTTTCTACATTATCAGGGAATGATTTAATCTGCTTAAAAGATTTCTAAAACTCGCAGCACAATCAAAACTCGCAGCACAATCAAAACTCCAGTACTATGAAAACTCGCAGGATAATGAAAACTCGCCGGAAAAACATTTTCGATAAGTTTATCGTGCAGCGCCACTTCACACTTTGAACTTAAAATAACAATTCAGCGAGCACTATAATTAAAGTCGTACTGAAATTCACTTAACAAAATTAATATTATTTTATTAACGAACGGTGTGGTTACATGCTGGCGATCCAAATAGAAACAGCTTTATTTCAAACCTTCACAACAATAGGAACTGTCACTGCAGAAAATTCCAGATGTCGTCTATAAGCGTACCTAATGTTATTAATCGTAATACGCCGTCACGTGTACGCACAGCACTATATCTAAATTAAATACGGAGATAATTAAATGACGGAAATAAATATCCACATGCTGTTGTGTGTTCTGTGCCTCATTTTAACTGTGACAAATGATATGAATGAAAAGCTACGTGGGTTGACTCGGACTCCCCCCCTCCCCTTGCCCCCCACGTAGCCCAACTTGCTTCCTGCCCCTGCCTTCCCCCAAGACCGAGCCACGTTTGTGGACGCTTCCCAAAATAAGCAGTCCGGTAATAAGAGCTTTTTTTTTAGCACACTATGCTCACAATTTTTTTGATAAGAGTTTTTCGAAGTCGAAACTGCACTTAATTTTAGAAAACTAATGCTCTTCTAGTTTGAAATGTGTGAAGGCGAAACAGAAAGGTAAATTAGTAGTAGAGCAGGTGACCGCGGCAAACAGTAAGCGAGCAACACAACTGCAACTGGAGTATGCGAGCCCCATCCCGCAGCTCCTGCCAAATGAAAGATCTGCAAATACTTCCTGCGCTCAGCCAGGTTGATTTTTATAGGACATACGCGAAAATATTGAGTAAAATATCTGCAGCTACGCAGTTTATCGTTGAAGTGAAGGCGACTCAAATATATGCGGTCAGTCCACATTCAGATGTTCACAACCCAACTCAGTATCTACAAAAGAGAAGGAATACCCGCCGTGCACTATCTTTGTTTTTTTACTTTCCGGAGTGATTACTTACTGATATTAATCGTTAGCATTTTAGAAGGTGTGTTTTTAACTCTAATATTTTTTTAGACAAATAGATAAACTAATGATTGGCTGCATGGTAAAAATAATACACTATTAATTAAGATCGTGATGAAGTTCCTGATACAAGGGAATGTAATAGGAGTACAAGCAACAAGGCGGTATCGCTCCCAAGGCAAATAAATTACGATTCATCATATTTATCATTAAGATTCAAATGTATGTATTTGGCTGTAGATAGTATCAGACCAACCAAATTAAAACAGCACCATTAAACTAACAAAATTAGACGAGTTTAATAAATAAAATCAATCTTCCAACAAAAAATTTGTTTCATCAAATTCTTATAGAATCGCAAAATGAAAAAACACGCACACACATGGGAGAATAGCTATTGTTACAATTATGTTTGGCGAATCATATGCAACAGTTGCGACAAATACCACTTAGTTATATTACAATAGGCAGAAAACAATTATTAAACAAGGATGGAAGGCGCTAAGATTAGATTTTTTTTTGAAGGGAGTCGTACTATCAAAATTTGGTAACCTCTGTTATAAAACAAGCTTTGAGCTTCATTCCCTATGTAGCATAGCTAAATTACTTCGCTGATCAATTTACATTTCACATAACAATAAAACCAAACTGATTCTAAGACTTACTTCGGTAGAGCTCAGACAAATGCTACAACAATACATAACATTAAACACCCAAAAGGAAACAAAGGGACACCTGGTAAACACGTGTTGACGACAGTCACAAAAATCTGTAATCCTTTCTTCCAAAAAAATCGCAAGAAATTCTATTCATGCAACATTCGTAAAAAATTACTTATAAGAAAGTATTTCCGGCATATTCTTAAAGTTGGTTCCATACTTACTTTTTCTTCGAGCTACAGAAGTTCTAAATTTAAACTCATCCAGTTGTAGAGGTAGTAGAATCAAACATTGATATGTTCACGATACAGAGGTCAAATATATTTTTTTTTCGAATTAGAAAGGGAAAATATGCACTGAAGTATCCAGTAAGAAAATAGATTATTCCGACTTACCGAGGACTCTGATTTCGACTGATAGAGGTTTTGGGACTTGAAGTGAAGGGAAAAGGGGTTTCTTTCGAGTTGTAGAGGTTTTCGACTTAGCGTGTGTGTGTGTGTGTGTGTGTGTTTGTTGTTTTAGATCTGCCAGAGAATTGACCGACAATCCAGGGAGTGAATGAAAACCGCATTATTGACCGTAAACCGGAAAGGCTAGCTATTGTAGTGTGGGTCGAGACGCTGACTTGCCTGTGTGACAGTGCAGACGTGTCTGAGAGACGGCAGGCAGGCAGGCAGGGCAGGGCAGGGCAGGCAACAAGTTGCCAGCCAGAGACGAAATCGATGCGGCCAGCCGGCTGCCGGGCCATGACCCTGATCTAGCGGCCTCACAGACACCTGCCACCCCGCACAGAATCTCGTTCGCAAATGAAAAGCTCAAATAACAAAAAGTAAATGGAGTATCTACGATTACCCGTACCCTGATGTCGGTAAAATGAGGAGAGGACGTAATACTGTTAATATTGGCGTGAATCCGTACGACATCTAAGGAGACGTCCATTAATTACGTAAGGTGAAATCGGGGGGAGGGGGGGGGGGGGTGAACGGGTCGACGGAAATCTCATTTCATCTTTTTAATTTCTTGAAGAACAGTAGAGCTAAATAAAAAAAATAATCTACAAACGATTTGGGAGGGGTATAACCACACTAGGAAGCAAAAAAAAAAAAAAAAAAAAAAAAAGAGGGTAGGGGTCTTCGACCAGATCTCCACAAGGGTCGACAGGCCTTAACATTAACCGTACAACCCACCAGACGAAGTTATATTTTATAAACAAGGTGAAGAAAATATTTATTTACAGTAAATATGTTATCGAAGAAACAAAAGGTTTATCAAGTTTAAATAACAGTGATGCCATATGCGTAGTAATATTCAGTTACAGTAGATTGCGATGAAGCTTTTGACTTAATTACTATTATGTACACAACTAGTTATGTTTTAAGAACGTTTTAACTTTTAATTCTTTTACTCTATGAGATACGCTGTTAAGCACCTAACTGATTTAGACCTAACAAACGAACTGAAGTAGTTTATAAGACGGTTGGTTCTTCAAGAGCTTAGTGTGAGTAAACAGTCTTTTCGAATAGGCTACAATGAAGTTCGGACCAGTGTAATGAAGAACTCTGTAATGTCGCGCAGTCATTATATCCTGTTCAGTCCCATCTGGCGGATGAAGGTCATGTTCCCCTGGCTCCGTTCCTCAACTCAACACGCACTCTCCTAGCTGACCATTGTTTCCAGGTAGGTGAATGACCCCTTCGCGTGGAGGGGTAAGGGCAGCGGAGTGGGGATAGAGCAGAGTGACCTTTGAGCCACCTCTGTTAACAGAACGCATTGTAATTAGATTAGATCATTTTAATCCTATTTAGAGATAAACCTTCGTATTTTCGCACTTATTACTCTATTTTTTAACAGCTGAAAGTGGCAGTCACTGTCAATCATGTCACTGAATGGTTTGTCATGTTGGTAAGCTCGTATAATCGATGGGGAGATTCTTACGAAACAAGTAGATTGCAAAATACCATCTTCCTTTTAATATAAGAATAATAAATTCAGAACGAAATTACTGCAGTTTCTTGGCTGACGACTAAGAATGAAGGTGCGGTGGAAATTGTATTGTCGCTCAGTGTGTTGCTGCGAAAATGTAGAATGAATTAACCAAGAGCCGACTCTCCAACCGAAGTGCGTCTTGAGTGAGCCGATAAATTATTCAGCAGCTTTCGACGTGCTGAATGGAATTAGTTAGGCCATTATTGATCGCAGACATTGTTGTGAACAGGGAACAACGTCCCCGTCTTTCCATTAGCATTAGTAGCAAATCAGGAACTGGAATCATTTAAAGCTTGCCCCCCTTTGGCTGCGGCACAGTGATGGTGTCCGGCGCCGACATGAGGCTAGCTGGTCCTCTTTCCCTCCATTTGTCATTTCATCCAACACAAACACCCTATACTGAACATAACACATTTTCAGTCATCCACTCCTACAATTACATACACTTAAGAATGCAACGAGAATCTACACCAGTTCATATTCCCAAGAGAGTTACCACGTAGGCTCTTCGTGGTAACAACTTGTACCTGAAGTCGGACATTGCGTCGTAAGAAGAACCATTTAAACCAGGGTCCCCAGACTTTTTACTCCGTCGACCCATTCATAAGATATCTGCCTTCATATCGACCCCCAGATTAATTATTTAGTAAAAACATTAAATTATTTTTAGCATTTCTAATGCTGAGTAATAAGGAGACCAACATAACAAGTCAACTAAAGAATTCATAGTTCCCATGTCTCATAAAATCTACCCAATTACATTAACAGAAAAAGGAAATATTTTGCACTGTTATTGTAATCTTAAAAAAATCACAACAAAATTATGTATAGATGGAATAAATTTCGAATAAAGATCTGCCAAATAGAACAGATGGTCCTTGCACTGTTTTAACTTTTCACATAACGATGGATCCACTTTTTTTTGTTATGGCTTTACGCTTTGTAGATGTCTAGGTCATTAGAGGCGGGAAAGGACTGGGGGCAAGGACAGGAAGGAATTTGGCCATGGAATTTTGAAGGAACCATCCATATATTCACCTGGATTGGTTTGGGGAAACCACGGAAAACAAATCTGGATGGCAGGACAGGGATTTTGGACACACGTACTCCCGAATGTGAGGCCAGAACGTTATCCGTTCACCCACTACGCTCGGTCACATTCCTAAGAAACTCTCCAAATGAGTCGTACTAGTCAACAAGCCTCTGCAAACTATCACCTCTTGACAACCACTTTACCTCAGTGCGCGAAAGTAATTGGTTGAAAGTTTCAGCATTTTCTTCACATAACTTCACAAACAATCGGGAATTTAGAGGATGAGCTTTAATTTTATTGACCTGATTTTTAATGATACATTGCACAGGTGGTAGGAAAAGGTTTCAAAATTCTGCACTTGTTGGAGAGAGTGATGAGGGGATGCACGAGGGAAGTAAAGGAATTGGGTTACAAAACTTTGGTCAGACCATTGCTCGAATATGGTAGTGGAGTATGGGACCCACATTTTGCGTATCAAATATAGGAATTAGAGAGGGTGCAAAGAAGGGCTGCCAGATTTGTTTCTGGAAATTATCGCAGAATGCAATCAGTGACGGATATGATAAAGGAGCTGGAATGGGATTCATTGCAAGACAGAAGGAGGATGAGGAGGGTCATGGGAGTGTACAGGGCGTATGCTGGCGATGAGGCATGGAAAGATATTGGTGCAAGTATGAAAAGTAGTTCATGGAAGGGAAAAGATGACCATGACCACAAGCTGGCACTCGATTTCAGGCACAAGGGCGAGGAAAGATTTTCTTTTTTTACGTAACGGTGTCAGGGATTGGAATGAGTTATCAAGGAAAATGATGAATAACTTACCGAAAACGTTAAAAGAATTTAAAGTTAAAATTTGTGGAGGGCAAATGTAGGTGGGCGCAGGATAGGGGGAAGTTGGGTGTGAAGGGAAATTGCCACCGGAGCGTGTGCTCCATTGCAATTAAATTAAATTATTCCCATTTTTCCCTAGATATTTTAATTGATCCTCTTTAGTATTAATCGACCGCCGTGTATTAGATCAACCCCCTTTGGGGTAGCTATCGACCACTTTGGGGTTCTCTGATTTAAACTGATATAGATTTACCGAAGAACCGTCACAGTAACTATTCATCTACTCATTCTTTAGTTAGGTACGAATGCTGGATGGAAGAGAATGTTCAATATAGATGCACAGTTTTCCTAGTAATATGGAAAAGTTGTTTACAGTAATTAATAACCGAAATTACTTTGGCTGTTTTTGGGGAGGGGGGGGGGAGGGTTAGATAGTGCTGACTACGAGCTCGTCAGAGACATGAGAGAGAACTGGGGATAAGGAGGGGGATTGAATTCCGCCATGGCCTTACAAAAACAATTTCTCAACATTCGTGTGGAGTCGTTTATAGAAACCATGAAAAACCGAAATCAGGATAGCTTTCGAAACTGAATTTTCTCAAGCTTTAACGCTAGGTCGGGTGTCGCGCATGTTAACTGAAAACACTTCTAAGTAACTGCGCAATATTCAGAGATCAGACTTGGACCAAAGCTGCCTGGTAAACAGTATATTGTTGGATCCTTTTCTGTCATTGGCACATACCAAGTTTCATTGCTCCAAATCCTTGATGAACTTCAAACGCACAAAAGAAATGTGCAAATTAAACTCTTATCTGAAAATCCTTAATCTAACAATGCAATATATCTGTAACTGTAAGCAAAACCAAAAATACCACTAATAATACACGAGGATAGTTTGAAAAGTACTCAGTCTGAAATACAGACGGTAATGCTGTCACCGAGCAACGGAAACTGCCATAAAAATTTGCAGATTTTTCAATCCTTGCAAAATAGTAAAATGCGCAGCACAAGGCTGTATCTTTCTTGAACAAATTTAATTTTATTACAATGCTGTTACAGGCAATTTTTTCCGCAGTTGCCTAATTAACTGAAATGTTAATAGTTAACGCATTAGAACACAGTTGCATTGGTAGTAACTATTGAATCAATTTCATTCTTTCAATTTCGATAAAAACAGGTCGTATGAATTCCAGAATAACGAGTTTTCCTATTTTAAAAAAAATGTATTGATAGCTAGTATATTCCTATTTTCTCACTTGTTCTCTTCAAAGTAGCGTTGAATATTGTGTGATTTATGAAGAATGCCACGGCAAGAAATCTCGCCACTTCGCATGATGTATAAGAGTGACGTACAAATTGTTTAAGCGCTCAAATATTTACTATAGCAAAACTTTCCATTATCCCACAAGAGATAAGGGAGCATTTTCACAAAACTATTCAACACCAATTTACAAGAAGGGCTACTTCGAAAATTACACATGTTTCGCTTTAATTAATTACCAGCGGCAAGCCGGCTTAATACTAACGTGGTAACCAGAGTAGTAAATTCAATGCAACTAAATGTGCTTCCACCACAATGTTGCTTTGATATACTGACTCTTCACTACTGGTGTGTTGAAAAAGCTGATTTAGATTCTTGCATATTTAGGGCATCAAAAGGAAATGTGACACAAATATGTACCACTAGTGATATTTCCCGCATGCTGCTATGAATGTAAAAACTGTGCACCCCCTGAATGTTACAATGTAATTTCTGAATTTGAAAGTTACACAAAAAGTGCTCAACGTCTCCTCTAGTTACTACTTCGATTTATTGCTAACGAGTTTTCACATAGGTGCTGGACTTGGTTTCTAGTACCAAGAGTGATTGCTTTTCTGTCTTTTGATATCCTCCATGCGTGGATTCAAGCAAATCATCTTTGAATAATACACTGCTAATACAAACCTGAAATTGATAACTACACATACGCTACACGCTTCATACTACTTTCAAACTGTAACGCCTTCACAAAAGGAATTTAGGAAATATATATATATATATATAAATTCATCTTATATACAATACATTTCGTTTCAAAAACGAAATTGGGGGTGCTGCTGATATTTAATCCTTTAAAATTTTGATATTACTGTGTATGGGGTAAATTTTCATTTTTCTTTCTGTGGTATTTATTATACCTCGTCGATAGCTAAGTCACTTCTCAAAAATGACCCTAAAACCAGGGATTTTTTATGGGAAGTCTTCGTGAGTAAGAAAATAAGTTTCCTCACCGCCATTCTGTGGTTATAAGGAATTCTTCCGTTGGAATGACAGAGCTATCTCGGTATGCACGCTCTTGGCTCGCAGTAAAAGAATGTCATTTTGATTGTAACGTATGTTATACTCTCCAACGCTATTACTATAAGAAAACTGCAGTCAGCTTATTGGAAATGTCAATGGTTTCTTAGTTAGTCGTGCACGTAATAACTTGAATATAGGGATGTGTTTATCAATATGGACCATATCAGACAACAATTGACATCGCTCCGATTATGAAATGTGGCAGGAAATTCCATGCGAGATCTTAGGTCAAAGTAAGCCTAAAAAGTTCTAAGTAATATGATACGCATTTACTGTTTTAGAGCATAAATATGCGCACTTCTAGATTCAGTGCTGGGCGCAAAATTATATACTTCTTATACCTTGCAGAAAATTCGGATAAGATTGCACACTTAATTTTTATCGTGCTCTTAGGGGCAGCAAATGACGTAGGTTTTAATACCAATCTGGAATGCGGTATAGTGAGCCTCGTAAATAACATCCAAACAGAAATAAAACCACATTCTAACACACTACAAAACGCGAAAGATAAATTATTCAATAAAATTGAAGTAGACGATAGTGGTAGAACGATTTTCTTTTGCCCCAATGTTTTGTGACAGAGATAATATGGCAGTTATACACGACAGCCAACATAGCAGACGAAAAGACACAAACTCACAGTATAAGTATTCGTCCAGGGATTATATCAACTCATCCACGTTTTGCTTAAACGGTGCGGATTTTTGCGGGACATCACTTTCATTTTTACTTAATTTTAAGTACAAATACTAAGAAAACATATCTTTTACATTTTTTACGTCAACTTGTACCCATAAACGGTATAGCCGGCACCACAAAGTTCACTAGAACCACTTATTTCAATGCTATACGTTGATTGGCAATGCTACAGACTAATGTGCATCTAAAATCAGTAAGGGAGCTTACATTCCTTTAAATAATCAGAGTAGTTTAAAACAAATCTTCTGCTGCAATAACTGCGGCACAGAATATGTCAATTGATGTTACTACATGAATAATCACAGTAATGAATGCAAGTAATTCAGCAGTACAAAAAAAAATCTATTTCTATAGGCTAGTTTGTAGACGTCACGCAATGAGATTAAGTTATTGTGATACTGAGTATCACTATGAATGTGTGCCACGTACCCAAAGTTTGTTAAACATTTCCACGGCACGTGAAGCTAGCATCAAGTGCACCCATCCTGGTCTCGCAATACTGCAGCCAGACGGGGAACAGCAGTAGAAACTGTTCAGTGACTCAGTAAGCACAAAAGTGATGAATCACGGTGGTCCTATTTATAGCAAACGCCACTCTTTGTCTTCAGGGATATAGGTGGCCCTCTTCAATTACGAACAGATTATCGCTGGAATATTAGGTTACACCTACGTTAATGTCTTAAAACGACTGAGAACATTTTTTTCCGGTTTTGCAATATCTTTATTAACAACTATCCAATTTCCACACCGAGCGTGGTGGGTGAACGGTTAACGTTCTGGCCTCGCATTCGGGAGGACGTGGGTTCGAATCCCCGTCCGGGCATCCAGATTTGGGTTTTCCATGGTTTCCCCAAATCACTCCAGGCGAATGCCGGGATGCTTCCTTCAAAAATACCATGGTCGAATTTCTTCCCGTTCCTTGTCCTCAGTCCCATCCTGCCTCTAATGACCTTAGCTGTCGACGAGGCGTAAAGCAGTAAGTAAAAAAAAAAAAAAATCCAATTTCCACATTTTTTTGGCTTTCTGCAGTTGGTAAACATGCACAGACAGTTGTGTACTTGTAAACAAATAGTTCGAAAGTGACTTGTGACTAGACAACGTTATTACAGAAATGTGTGATGCGTATTCTCATTATAAATCGTGCTTGTACGAAAACATAATCGTAAAGCTGACGTGGAACGCATTCGAACCTATTCGTATTAATGATAAACTGACTACGAAGATTTCTTAAAGACCAAGCAAGCATGCTATAAAAATCATTTCATTTACACGAGCAGCAATAACAAACAGTTTATAATAGCAGCTGCGATGTTTCCATTATTTTTCCTCAATGATTCTCAAGTTAACTACTTTATTAACAAATTTTTATTATAATTTGAGATTTCCTGTTACAATTTTCAGGTTCTTTTAAAATTTAAGGAAATAGTACTCGCCGGTATCTTTAATCACGACAATAAGTATGAAAGCTAAGCTGTTTACATAAGATTTGTTTTCCAAACTAAGCAAAAAATGTGATACCACAAGCAAACCGCCATTTTCAACCAAACGAAGGATATGTCGACATGATGCCTGTGATAATAGTATTGATAGTCTACTATAACAGTTTGTATACGAATGTTTGTAGAAGCCTGTCAAGTAGAATTTTGTATTGTTGATGTCTGAAACCAATGGAGCGAACACGTAGTTCTGACGGTATCGCATAAGTCAATATTACCAATTTTCATTGTTAAGATGTTCCTTATCAAAAAACTAATAAATAATAAATTGGTATTCAAGATTGAGAAATGTGTTATTGAATACTTCCACGGCAATACTGCATGTGAAAGGCATCTTTCATTTTGTTACAAACAGTTGGCAACGAGATATCGTGTTTAGCGTATACATTGTAATGACGCAGGTAAAAAGAGAGACAAGTAAAGAAAAACACAATGTTGCCGTTAAACAATCAAATTGTAAAGGACCAAAGCTTTTATATCGTTTATTAAAATCCATGTTGTTGATTTCTTTAAACATTATTTTGACAGTTTCCTCAATTCTGCAAAACAGTATGGAAACGATAGTGTATTGATTGCATATACGTTCATAAAGAGAAACTACAGTAAATCATCTGTTTGGCAGTTGAAGCGTGCGAAATGGATCAGTTTATATCGCTGTTATACATTTTGTTATAAAGGCACGAAATATTTCAAAACCTAATATCACCTTTGAAAGAGTTGCAGTTACTTACAACTTCGAAAACAAAGCACACACAAAAAAAGTTAACAACTTTTCAACGCTAGCGACACATAAAGATGACTATGTCATTTGCAAATAAGGCCCTACAGCTGTGCACAAACAAAAGAGATACGCACCTCCCACTCTTCCCATTCACCGTCCACGTCAAGGAAGTGCAACACCGTCTCCGCTGTGCTGTCAAACATTGAAGCACTATACACTCTGTAGCTGCAGTTAAATAGGGCTACGGTCGCTGGCGTCTTGTCACACACAAGGTCTAACAGGACTGCCTGTCTATCTGGAGGTACGTTCCGACTTCCCACAAGGGTGGCACTGGATTGCAAGCTAGTGGTCACAGGCTTATCTCCGCCATTCCTGCTGCGTCCGGTTCCAAGGAACACCAGCCAGTCTCAAACATTCGTAGGCGCCTTCGTAACCTAGTGAAGAATGCACCTGTTTCTCTGAGGGGCTCCTGTTCGAGTACGACATCGAGCAAGAGTCGTTTTACTTGAGTGGCGTGTCTTATTTGGTCAGTCACCCTGCTTGTGCAAAAATCATTCAGGACGTAAAAAGGTGAGACATTTATGAGCCAGCTATGTGATTCAAACTGACAGCACCATTTTTGTAGATAATATAAATTTCGCTATAATACAAGTAGCTTAGAGTTTTTGTATATAATTTACTGTCCATGTGGGATCAGCAAAATCTTTTTTTTTTTTTTTTTTTACGGCTTTACGCCTCGTCGACTGCTAAGGTCATTACAGGCGGGATGGGACTGGGGACAAGGAACGGGAAGGGATTCGGCCATGGCCTTTTTGAATGAAGCATCCCGGCAGTCGCTTGGAGTGATTTGGGGAAACCATGGAAAACCCAAATCTGGATGCCCGGACGGGGATTCGAACCCACGTCATCCCGAATGCGAGGCCAGAACGTTAACCGTTCACCAACCACGCTCGGTATCAGCATAATCGTTGATGCCCCAACCACAGTTCGACTCCCGGTCTACGTTGTAATTTCAACTGGTATTAAAGCTGTGGCAAAACGTTGCTTTGTTAATGTGAAGCCCACTAGGACGCATTGTGCTTCAGATTCCACGTTAAGCTGTAGGTTTCCTACAACCAGCACGAGTACGAGGACTGGTTGGGAGCCTGTGACAAAGGTGTACTACGCGGACGGTAAGAAATTCTGTGAGCGTGTCCTTGGCACTACAGTAAATTGTTATTATAACATGCTGATCGCAGTAGTAGTTTTAAATTACAGCTGATGACCCCATCTTGTATCTGATCCACTACTTCCGCTGCGGGTGCCAAAGTGTCGACCATGCAGATTAGTTTTCAGGCGGTTTTTGATATATCTATGAGAATGATGCTATCGAGACTAGTGGTTATGCGGCGACGTTCGGCATTGAAATTTGGGAGGACCGGTGTTCCATCTCCTGCCCGGCTGTTCAGATTTTGGATTTCTATGACTCCCAAAAGTCAGGAACTGTCGGAATCGTTAATTCGAGAATCGATGGCTAAATTCTTTCCGTTCCTTGCCCACACTCCTCCCCCGACTATAAAATCCTCGTTGTCGACAAGCCGAGAAATCTTGATTTAAAAACACGCTTTCCCTCCCAGAAATACTAAAGAGCATTACGAAAAAGCTTTACAATCTTCACAGCACACAATTCCCTTCCCTGCTGGATCTCTGGTAGTAATACTTATCGAGAGTAAAAAAGTCGCATTATTTTTTTTTTTAATTTCCAGAGGCTTGGACAATATTCTGATGCGAAGGTTAAGGACAAGTCGTCTATGGAATTTTGAACGAACTATGCAGTCATTCGCCAGCAGCGATTTTACGAAACCATGTTAAAAGCTAAACAGTAAATCGAACACGCGTCCTCCAGAATGCAAGACTAATGATAACCAAATCCTCAAAGCACGTTGTGTGTGTGTGTGTGTGTGTGTGTGTGTGTGTGTGTGTGTGTGTGTGTGTGTGTGTGTGTCGAAAAAAAAAATGGCACGAACATTGTACCATAGCCGGTGGAAATCCTTGGAAGCTGTACCATGGTCTACGATTAGCTAGAAAATGTAAGAAATGGGAACCATCCCAGTTTACGATTATAGAAAACTGCTG
This sequence comes from Vandiemenella viatica, assembly GCA_031002005.1. Taxonomy (NCBI): domain Eukaryota; kingdom Metazoa; phylum Arthropoda; class Insecta; order Orthoptera; family Morabidae; genus Vandiemenella; species Vandiemenella viatica. Next base: position 126,340,585 of record JARYHS010011408.1, on the reverse strand, counting down.
GAAACCACATTGTACGCTACTAGATTTCAGTATAAATGGAGTGAACCTGCAAGACTGACTTTTATGCCTCAATAAATCATCTTCTGAGATTTGATACATCACAGATTTAAGCAACTTTCTATTTTTATAAGAAGATTCGTACTTGCCAGCTATTATTTCTCGAGTTACCGTGTTCGAAAAAATTCAGGCATACACTAACGTTATCCGCTTTCCATACCTGCAAGCTAGCTGGCAACTGAATGATCCACTGAAGCCTTTTTGAACGGAAGGACTGATCACCGCGCTGTGATAACCCCGTTATCTGCAAGCAGGAGGCGCGTTTCTCACATGCCGACTGCGAACCAGCTAAGCCAGCACACCGCAGCTATCACCATGGCCTGCCTCACTGCAGCTCAGATAACAAGCTGCACGTAGTAAACACTACGGGCTGTCCAAACGAGGCCCACGTGGGTACACGTCAACGACAAACTAGACATGCTTAACAAAGGATACTCCTTTTTTTCAGTAAGATGCATTGTATCAGATACATAGAAAATAGCATTTAAAAGAATTCAAAAACAAATACTCTCTTGTTTTTCTACTTCAAATACGAAATGGTTTGAAAAGTTAGAATTTAAATACAGTAAAAAATGCAATACTGCAATAAGTCATACCTTATTTTCAGTTTATAAGGCAACATTATCATCCCATGTTCTATTGGGGCAGAGCTTAATATTTTTTTAGGAACACTTTTTTTATTGTTCGATATTTATTTAGGCAATCTAAACTACTATCAGTCTCCTTTAAATGTACTGCAGTATTCCTATGTCTGGTGGTGTTTGTATCGTCACTGACTAAAGAAGTATCCGAGATGTTTTTTGTGTGGTGAGCAGCAGTAAACAAACACTTTTGATGTTTCACTTAAGCCCCAATAAATTTTATTCAACTAGAGAACAAACCAAAGCAATCATTGCACGAAGTAGCGGCAGCAGTGATAGACATATCAATGTCGTTATTTACGTAACAGATCAAGTTAGCACTTGACTTTTGTTTGCTAATGACGACAGTAATTTGAATGCGTTAATAAGTCAATATTCATGAGATACAACGTCAAGATGAAATAATTTATGAAAAAGTAAGAAAAGTATTTTGTATTTTTCAAATGGGAAAAATACGTTTGAAAAAGTATTTCAAATAAAATTATATTTTGTATTTGCAATTTTAAATACATGTATTTCAAATAATGCACATCGCTGATTGTGATACAGGGATATTCGATATATATATCGATGCGATGCATCTAATTGATTCGGTGTATCATCGGTCCCTTGATCATCAATATGAGTCGATATACGTATTTTATTAAATATATTAAACAAAATAAATATAATTCGGCTGCGTGGAACGTAACGATTTGATTCGTGAAGTTGATAGTATCTGGCAAACAGAAAGAGAAAACTCTACACAAAATCATATTGCAGAGCAAAATCATGTAGTAAAAACGACTGTATCATAGATGTAGGGCCTAGTTCTGAAGTGTAAGTAAACTATCTACCTATACCATATAAAATTATAGCAAAATTGTGTCTGAACATGAAATTTATTTTAAAAAGAGTGATTGCAATAGACACTACTGATGTTAATGCCGAAACCGTGAAATTTAGAACTTAGTCCGTCTGCTTCTGTTCGCACATCAAGCACAAACGACTGGACGTTTTTTAACGAAACTGAACATAGTGATAGCTCATGTCACCGGGTAACACGTAAGGCATCTTTTATCCAGATCAGTAACATAGTTCCCAATGATACAGGTGCAAAAATGTAGAGAGTGCAATTTTTGTCTGTGTGAGAATCTAGCAAAAGCTAATGAAAGCATTTCAACTTACCTTCACATTGTGGTAGCTTACATCATCAGTTAACTTATAAGATACATTTGTCATGATGAGCACTATATTTCGTCCGTGATACGGACTACCAGAGGCCAAACCAGTAAATTTGGAATTTTCGTAAGCGTGTGCATGAATCAAGCAAAAACCAACCAGAATCGTATATAGTGATATGTCACTTTGGTGATACCTTACATAATGTTCAGCAATCACATCGAAGCGCTCAGAAATAATAATAATAATAAAAGTCTCCTGATTTAACTGTTTTGCAATAGAATCCGACCACTTAAGACTGTCTGGTGCAAACCTTTCCACAATCGAATAAAGGGTTCAAATATTCATTGCTAAGCATCTGTCCTAAATCCAGATGATGTAACAAGAGCATTAAATATAAGGGATAGTCAAATAACAACGAGTATGGCGCGGATGTTGGTCACGCAGGTAGTTGTGTGTATAGAAATACTCTCTATTGGGAATCAGGAAGGACCAGCGCAAACGTTCACCACTGTGCCATTTGTCTGTTATACTTTGTTCGCTCTCAACTGGCGTGCCAAGGTCATGTTCCCCTCGCCCCACGCCTCACCTCAACACCCCCTCCCGTTGCCTTCCCCTCCGAGCAGACCGCTGCCTACGAGCAAGCAGGAGCCATTCTAGTTTGTCGTAGAATTGTCGTGTTTATAGGAATACATCATTAAAAGAAGCTGTAAGCGAAATGGCGTCAGATAGTTGTTATATTAGGCGACAGTCAAAAACAAGATTTTTTGATGTGTATAATTTTTTAAGACGCTAGAAAAAACTGAAGAGAAAGTTAATGTATTTTTTAGGAAACACACTAAAAAAAAAAAAAAAAAAAAAAAAAAAAACGGCAGCAGAGGTGTAACATTGCGAACAGTGCAGCGTCTTTATAGCGAAGCCCAGCTGAGTCTTCCAGGGCCATCCTTCTCTTCTCCAAAGAAAAACATTCACCGAGAAAAACCGGACACGGATGACTTCCGGAAAGATACCACTCACAACTCAAAGAAAAAATCTAGTCATTATCACATTAATTTGAAAATTTATACGACGTGTTTCGAGAATTAACTTCCACTGGGAAGCACATCTAAAAATTGGATTTAATTCTCGAAATGTCTCGCGCAACTTTTAAAATTAAAAATAATGACTGGAAGCAGTAAATTTTATTCATTGATATCATGTAAATAATTTTTCCTTTATTAACATATGAAATTGAAGTTGGTAAACGCGCAATTTCTACGACACACTATTCTCTAATTTCGCTCATGATAAATAATTAAAATGCTCGATTTTACTAAAGAAAACATCACATGAAATGGAACATATTGTATCGCATGCGTTGTGATAACGTTTGCGCATGCGCGGCAGCTGTTTCTCCTTCGCCTGTAGGGGTTGGGGCAAAGGAGTGGTGATAGAGCACAGTGACCTTGACCTGCTTCTCTTAACTGAACATAGTATACCACAGACGTGCTCGACGTGTTGTCAGCGAGTCGTGTGTGCGTCCCACTCCGGGCGAGTAACATCGTGCCATTGCGGACGTCATATTGAGCCGCCAGCGAACGTCTGACACGACAGAACTTGTCAAGCCCAGGTGCACCAATCATGTCGTCAGACGCAGCCAACACGAAGACTGCGGCCGCCAAGAAGAGGAAAGTAGGCGGGAAGCCGCCGCCAAAGACTCCCGAACAAGAATCGCCGGCGCCGCGACCAGCCGCTCCACGAGTTGGAGTTGTTGATGGGCCTGTAAGCCCAATCCTGATCCGCTTCAGCGGCAACCTTTGCAGCCTGCTAGCTCACCTGAAAAAGGTCGCGGAGCTACCGATCTTCTGTTGGCCAGTTGACGATGGTGTGATGATCCACACTTCCACCTGCAGGGACTTTTGCACAGTGCTGAGGTCCCTGCCGGAAGGGGTCACCTCCTGCACAAGCCACCATCCGAACGGAGTGACCGCACTGGATGCCCCTGTGCAGACGGATGCCCCTGTGCAGACAGTGCGGAAGCCCAAAACCAGGCCGCCCTCCCGCAAACTGGCTCAGTGCTTCAAGTGTCAAAACTTCTGGCACTGTGCCAGCGAATGCACCAACCAAGCTAGGTGCGTTCGTGGCGGGGGCGGCCATCGATTAGCGGACTGCGAATGCGACCACGACGACCCAGTCTGCTGCAACTGCGGCTCCAAGCACGCCGCGTCTTACAGTGGCTGCAGAGCTTGGAAGGAGCAAGCCAAGAAGCTCCCTCAGCGGCGCCAAGTGCCGCACTCGCAGCCCACCAAGAGCCGGCAGCAGACCAGCGCTCCTGCTGCGGGGGCCATCCCGCAGCAGACAGCCGCGCCGAGAATAAAGAAGAAGAACGCACCATGCCAGCGCCAAGGGCTCCATAAGCGGGCCGCTGAGAACAAGAAGACAACACGCCACGGAAGAGAGGCTTGCTGTCATCACACCTGCGCTCGCCAAGACACCGAGCACCAGGAGGACAGACTGCAGCCTCTCATCCAGCTCCTCACGGAACTGCTAACGCGACTTCCGACAAGGGAAGTCGCACCAATAGCGCCCCCGAGAGCAAAAGCTGCTCTCTCCTAAGACCTTTCCACCTGCGCGAAGACCACCGGTCATCGCCATAATGAAGATTCCATCTTCTGCCAACCGAGAAGACAGATCGACAGTGAGGCAAAACCCGTCAACTATTGTCGAGGAGTAAATGCCGAAAGGCAATACACTCCATAAGATTCAACTCCAATATGGCTGGAGCTGACATTGGCTGTTCTGCTGTGTGTGCGTCCCACTTCACTATGGAGGTCGGGAAAGAGGAACAGCGAGGTATAGGACGGTTTTTTACTGCGAAAGGAGTGTCAGGAAGTGGAATTCAAGCCGGCATGTCTGCTCTGTGAGGTGAACACTGTTATTTCACCTGCGCGTGTTTTTTCATGGAATAAACGATTTATAGAAGGTCCGGTGACCTTGAAAGACAGCAGTCGGCCAGGACAGGCTGATCGGGTCATTACCCCTTTTGTCATTGCTGCGGGGGATGCTGCCATCAGAAAAGGACGGTGGGAAACATTCTGACCATGCTGGGCATCAGTCACCATGACAGAGCATCTGAAGCTCCGGAGAATGTATACGCTCGCAGCTTGACGGAGGAGCAGAAGTTGAACAGAATATCGACATCACTGCTCCACTTGGAACAGTATCACAATGAATGCTATCGTTTCCTGTCCCATATTGTCGCGGGAGATGAAACATGGTGATATTTTCAGCCGGAGAGGAAGCGTCTGGCACAAGGATTTATCTTCACCGGCAAAATCCAAAGCCGTGCACGCCAGGTCCGGGAAAGTCATGGCAGACGTTTTCTTTGGGGTTGATCACCGGTTTTCTGGAACACGGCGCCAGAATTAACGCACAGCGCTACGTGGACGCTTCGCAAAAATTGAAGCGCCCCAGCAAGTCCAAACGCCCGGGAATTTTGACGGACGGCATCAATTTGTTGCAGGATAATACCCACTCACATGATCTACATCTACATCCATACTCTGCAATTCACAAACATTGTGGCTGGCAGAGAGTGCTAAGCACCATTCTTAATTCCGCGCATTTCAATCCCGAATAGCGCGAGGAAAAAAAGAATACATAAAAGCATCAGTACGGCATCTTATTTCTCGAATCTTATCTTTCCGGTCATTGCGACTAAAATAGGTTGCCGGAAGAAGTAACTCACTGTACTCGTAGGTCAAAGAATTTCGTATGTTCTCCAATACATTCAAACGCAAATGACGTCGTCTGTCTTCCAAACGATCCCAGAACAATCTATGTATCAATTCTGTGACGCTTGCATAAGGGCTGTAGCAACCAGTCACGAATCGAGCGGCTCTCCTCAGTACCCTCTCCACTAAGTCAATCAGGCCCTTGCGATACGGATCCTAAAGTCCACAACAGTAATCCAGATGCTAATGCACTAGTGTTTCATACGCCATTTCATTTGTATGAGCAAGGTTGTTTCGACAACGCTGCAGAAGTATAGCTGGGAAGCCCTCAAGCATCTTTCACACAGTTGCGATCTCTCCCATAACAATTTCCAAATTTTTGGAGCCCTGCAGAAAGACATTCGTGCCCGTCGATTTGCTTCGAACGAAGAGGTGCACGCCTGTGTACAATCATGGTTCCAAAGGCACCCACAACCATTTTTCATGAAGGCACTGACAGTCTTGTCTCGCATTGGGACAAATGTAGTAACAGTTATGGCGATGACGTTTGAAGTAATTACCAGTTAAATTACCTTTTTCAATCTGTCTCGTTTTTACTTGACTGCTCCTTAGACCATCACACAGAATTTTTCCTCAGTCATTACGTCTGATTTAAAAGAGTATAATAGAAGTTCAGAATGTCTATACTGAATTAACGAAGACATTTGAGGTAAATATCATTCTTGTTTTACAAAAATCCTGCTGCTAGAGCAGACAGAGAGACTTGGAGTTGCTGTCTGCGGCATTTGCGTATATTAGCATTACAGAGTGGCTGCTGTGTTTGGACGGTTTACCGCTACATTAATAGACATCGCTACAGACTGCAGCCTCATATCTAAACAAAACATCCCGCAAATGCCTCCACGACGGAGAAGTCGCAAACGCTTATTCCAATTATACGCCTTGTCGACGTTGAGGTCATGAGTGGCGGGAGAGAGCTGGGACACGGAAGGAATTCGGCTATCACGGCTTATGCCTGGAATGATTTAAGGAATATGCCCGGACCGGTGATTATTGTCCTCTCAAATGCCAAGCCAGAACGTTAATCTCTCACCCATCGTGCTCGGTCCAAGGTTCTCGTTAGAACTCCAATTCACATGGCATCATATATCTAAACAAAAGGGAAGAAAGGGATAGAATAGGATTATTTCATAGACTAATTGCGGATTTCAAGCATAAAGTTTGCTAAAGACAGAAGTGTAGCAAAGGAATCGCTATCAATTTCACTCTGAATCGCTCAGTGTTATTTACAAATCTAGAGGCCAAACCGCAAAAATCGCATCTTGTTCGTACATAATTGCTCTACTGATGGTCTACTTAAGTTTATTGCAACTGTACGGTATCCCAGGTTAACTGGATAGCCGGACGGGGACTCGAATCCGCATCCTCCCGAACGCTCTGTGTAAACTTATCCTCTGCATCGCTGGTTCAAAACCGGCATCGGCAATCTTGTTTGCAAGTGTCTTCAAAGAATTTAGCAACATACTGTATTTGATCACTGATTGCACAGCCAACTCAAGAAGTTTTATTCTACTTCCACGGTTGCACAATATATTCAGATATAGCTATACGTGCATCTCACAAGAACACATAACGCAATAAAAACGGCAACAACTATGGCCGAGGCCGGAATGGAACGAATAACTTTCGTAACATAAGGCTAGAATCGTATCGAGTTAAACTTTGGGGGCGGCTGAGTAGGTTTTCGAAAATTAATGTAGGAGTAACGAAAACATGTTAGACTACCATTTTTCCACTGAATCGACCGAGCGGACCTTGGTGTACATGGTAATGCGTACGCCTTTTGTTTTCCTTCTAGTAGCGAAGCATAAACTCTTCTTTCTAACCAATACCAAAATTAAATTACACAACTTAGTTACGCTTATTGGGATGTTTATAATTGATACAGTGGTTTGATTAACGTTTTCCTTGTGTTCTAACGTACTATATTTCAGAAAATAAATAACCAAAATTACGTAGTCAAAAAGCAATATTAACAGAATCCAAAGAGTTGTGTGTTTGTGTTGTAACGTCATATCTCGTAAAGGAGTTTTCTTTTGAGATGCAGTGTGATCTATGGTGGCTGTATGCTGTCTGTGTGAACGAATTACTTCTTGCTTCGTTCCCCGGTCAAGAGTCATAAGATATAACGCAGATTTTACGGTATATTTAGAACACTAATAGATAACAATTTCAGTTTTTTATATAATTATTATTAACAGAGGTTGCTATATGAAAGCAAGCGGAGTAACATGCTACAACGTTGCATGGTTCGGAGAATAAATGTCAGATACAATTTTTCATATTTCATAAAAATGAGTTCCAGAATTAAAAGTATTGTTATTGCCTAAATAACAATAGACATAAAAGTTTGTTTTTTTTTTTACTTGTGCAAACTGTTGGTAGATAATTCTAAGCAATTCATAGCATCTGCGATTTGATATGCTATGATGCTTACAGTACCAAAAAGCCGTTTCTATTGCGGTTTTTCTTCCCACAAAATAAACTCTAAACCTCATTTTAAATAACTTGGTGGAGCATAACCGGATGGAAAGAGGCGTCATGCGGCTCAAAGCTGCGGAACAATGTATGGCAATTACACTGAGTGCTTTACTTTCATCGCCAGTTGCGACGAATGAGGCGTGAAGACTAAAACATGAACAATGGACGCTAGAGCAGACGGTAAACGATTTGGGAGGATTAAAAACGTGACGAAAAACCGCCTCGCTCGCGGGCGTACTCTCTGCCGTTCACGTTTTCCTCCGTTTCGAATCACAAAAGGGGCGTATCCAAACGAGATATTTCTGTAATAATTAGAAGCACTGCAGACACATAATTTCTCTAACAATTAATGGCTAACTGGTTATGATTATATGTATTCACAGATGTGTGACGCGCAGCACACTGGATCTTGGAGGTACAACGTGCCCGGGCACGAGCCCAGGACCCCGCGTACAGGCCGTCCTGTCTACGGTTGTTAGGCGGTTTCCTGCAGCCATCAAGGCGAATGCCAGGTCGGTCCATAATCCCCCCTCAAACAACACATCTCACAAACAAAAATACATTTATCACACACAGAACTAGTTACACGTGTCGCAGTAAGATGGAAACACTTCACTTCCGCCTGGCAGCAGCTATAAAATGCTTGGCGTCAGCAAGGAGGTGTGGCCGCGAAACTACACGTCTAAATTTGACCATGCCAACGACGAGTAAAACTCATCGAAGGCAGCCAACCCAACAATGTTCGGAAATGGTGGTAAAGCATCTAATAGTATGAGAACATCACAATTACATTATTTGTTTAGTGTGGTTATATGCAGCAGGTAACAATTATTGTCTGTGCTGACGTAAACAGCCAGAGACACTGCTGACTAGGTGGGTCGACTACCTTAGCCAGCCTACCTTCCAGGAAACCAGCGTGGCATAACAAGAGGACCGACCCTCGTCAAATGTCATCCAGTAAAAGCCCCAACAGAGACCTCTCTCTCAGAACGGGATATTTATGTGGCTCCAACACTCACAGCAGTCGTGAAAATTTAAAGTTTGCGCGGATTTATGGAGAGCAGACACGGGGTGTTAGCATTTTCTCACGAACAATGAAATAGCCAGGGAAGTGCCGATAAAATGCAATTCCTGCAACTTATACTCGCGGCCAATCAGGAGAGTCGGAAAGAAGAGAGGTCGCGTGTGTGTGTGTGTGTGTGTGTGTGTGTGTGTGTGTGTGTGTGTGTGTGTGTGAGAGAGAGAGAGAGAGAGAGAGAGAGAGAGAGAGAGAGGTCGACTGTGACCCTCCAATAACAAAATTAGTTACTATTTATTTCCCATGTCTGGACGTATCCGGAGATAGCAGGGAGAGAGACGAGGCTGGATTGGCAGAACGGACCTCCAGGGGTCTCCCGAGCTGTGGAGACGATGATGGTAAGGAGGACTCGACCGATAGATCTGGAGGCCATTGAGGCGAGCGGGTAGCATACAAAGTCAGGTAAGTGTTTGTGACCAGAGGGTCAATTTGTGACTTGAGGTGGGTAGTGTGAAGACAGAGATGCTGGCGTGTCTTCCCTGTGCTGACTCACGGTAAACAACCTACGTTATCAAAGTGCACTAAAATTCGAAGGCGCTCTCTCGCCCAAATAGCGACCTTGGCGAGGAAACCGCAGATAATAGTCTCAGTCTGCCGAATTGTAATGAGTTTTAGCCAGAGCAATAAATTCAAGTAACTTCTTGTTCATAGCAAAATCAATGACGTGCTTTTGCTTTTTTGATTAGTCAATTTGTTTATATGTGGTGCATATTTGATTGCTGATAGACATGATATGTTCGCTTTGTGTGTAAATTTAAATTCCTGAATAAATGTCCAGGTTATGGAAGTTTTTGTTGATTAGTTATGATGTCATGCATTTTAATTGATTATGAACCCTTTCTCAATTGAAATGATTTTAATAAAAAATTACCCAAGTTTAAAATTAAATTCATATGTTTTATAAAGTAATAAAGCACCCATTCCTGCATGTTACAAGCAAAAGAATAAATTTTAATATATATGCTTGTGACAGGTAACCTTATTGAACACAATGTGCACTTCTTATGTTATCTCTTACTGAAACATTAACTCGTCTTTACCTTGAACGCGAAATAAAGCCGATAAGGGCATCACGTATAATCTGGCTGAACGGTGTGGTGGCTCAGTGGATAAGTTTGTTTATATTTAAATTCAACTCCCCAGTTCGATCAATTCGACAGACCAACCCAATAAATAAATGGCACCCATGACCGAGCATCTGTTTTTCTATAAACAGAGTAATCAACTTCTTCAACTAATGAAGACAGCAGAGATAAAACGTCATCTTTTAATGAAATTATCCTGCTGAAAATTCGTGATGCAACATACTCGCCACATTGTTTGATGTGTTTCTAACCGTTTGAACTGCGGGCGTTAGTGTGAGCACATCCGCGGCTAGCGCCTGCACAGCCATCGACCCGCCGCGCAGCTCTGTGCCGGCACCGCAGTCTGCGCTGCGGGCGGGTATCTGCAGCATAGACAAAGGAGCAGTCTCGCGCCGTAATTCCTTTTCTTTTCTCTCCTAGCATCAGTCTCCCAACTGGCTTAAAGCAGTCCTCCAGGTCCCTCCAGCCTCACACACAATCTACATCTCCATATATCTGTTACCGCTAAAATTCGAAAGCCGTTACTGTATGCACATCACCTAATTTACCTACCTAGCAGATTAACTGATGTGCTCTGTTAAGTTGCGAAATCACGAGTTTTCCGCACTTTACCTAGGTGATATGCACTTTAACGCCTTCGGTATAGTTAAAAGCAAAAGTTTGTTTCTCTCACTTCCTTTCTCTACTCTTTCCCCCTCTCCCTCCACTTTTACGAAATAAAATATTTACAAAATAAAATTTCGCCAACAACCGTTAGCGAATAAGTTGTAATGCAGCCCAGATCACAGTAATAGCGATATAAAAATTGGGAATCCGCAATATCGTGTGCTATGGGTACGTTTCACATTAGTACCTGCTGCATTACGACCCAAACCCTAAGGAAATATTTATAAAATCTCATTTTGTCAATAACCGTTTGCGTTTAGGTTGTAATGTAGTCCGGACTACAGTAATAACAATAGATACGACAGGAAAATTAAGTATCCGCAATATCTTGCTTGCGATAGTTAAGTTTCACTATGGTCCACGTTGCATTGCAACCTAAATTGGTCTGTAGTTCAAAGTGTCATCAGTCTTTAGATAAGTATGCATAATTTTATCATGTTTGAAAATGTATTTCCTTAATTGTGATGATATTTATATTACGGTTTTTTAGATATCGAAAAATAAATAACATTATCTTAATTTAAGAGTAAAGAATCGTTGCTGTTTTTTTCAGCAAAGATCTTATTTTCACTTAACAAGTGCCTAGTAGGTAATGTGCAGATTATCTAGGTAATTTGCGGATTACCTAGATAATACTTGAGAAATGAAACAATTTTCACTCGCCCTAGTTAATCTGAACATTACCTAGATTATCTGCAGAATAACTGATTTCTGCACTTTACTGGTAACATATACATACATCATTTTTATTAACTGTTTCACATACTCAGCATATCGTGCCTTTAAATGTTCCCTCTACGAGCTAATTTATCACATGTTTCTAGGTGTGACGTATGTTCAATGATTTTCACAGCATGTTCATGTTATACTTTACCAGTGCCCTTTTGTAGCATCACGTTTCGAAGAATTCCATTTTCCTTCCTTCTGGCGTTCACAAAGCCCACGCTTCATTTGCATTACTTCAAACATACACTTCCAGAGAATTTTCAGAAATACCTAGGTCAATACCTGACACTCCAATAAGTCTCTTGTAGAAGAAAGCACTTTTTGCCAGTGCTACTCATATTCTTGCTTCCATATGGATAATTTTTTGTTAGAGCGCGTTAAATGGGGGGTGATTTCGTTCAACAATGTAACGGAAATGATTGACGAAGTGGCTTCACCGAGCGATCAAAGATGTTACACCATATACAGAGTTATTACGCGACTATACATAGAAGCAAGGACACGAACTATGTCTCGCAGCCGTCGAGTTGATCTTTTGTTTTTATTCCCGTTCAGTGTATTTGCTTAATTGATAATGTTTATAACATTTTTATTACACTCTTATGCTGCATTTATATATTTAATAACATTTTCCTATCTTGTATGTGGCACTTTCCTTGTTTTCGAGAGCCACGATACGTTGTTTCTTTCGAAGTTTCATTTCTCGAAACACAATGTTAATCAAGAACAGTTATTTAAATGTTTTATTAGTGAAGTTCTTCAGTCGTATTTACATTTAATAAAACTTTCGTCTCCTGTCGTTAATACTATTTTATCGTGTGGTTTTATTTTCACGTATCTTTTTGTTTTTAAGTAACTCAACCTTTTTTTACTACCACATCTCTTGTGTTGATATTTAGTCTTCTGTAGTTTAATAACTTCTAACGTGCTCAGTAGTAAGCTTAATAGCTGCTGTTATTAAATATTTATAAGCATTATAACTCAATCACAACAATCATATTGCTATAAAATTTCGTATTTGTTACTATTATCCTAAGTTTCCTTTATTAGATTCTGGTATATTTAAAACTCTTGTTGGCCGGAGTTTAAACAAATAATATCGTTCCTTATTTGAAAATTCTCAACTGATTGAAAGGAGAATTAACAACATTGATTTAATAACTTCCATCTCATCAAACCGGAAAACTAGATTATCTATTAACAGTTTGCGTGAGGCAAATCGGAAAGTTCTAATGATGTATTACTTCAGTGTGATATGAATAATCAAAACTGTGAACAATTCAATAACTGTGAGAAGTCGATTTTGACACTCTCGAAATAGATAAATACCATTATGTCAATTTTATGAAAATTCATCAGATTTAATCATTACAAAAGTTCAATAAATGTGAAAGTACATCAGTCTTTCTATTTTTTAATAGTCATGCTCTGTGATTATGATAATGGTTTAGAAACATCGCTGAAAGCACATATTTCAATAAAAATATATCGAATTGTAAAACCCACTCTCTCACTTTTCGGCTAATATCTGGTAGGGAAATAATTTTTTTTAGACATACAAAGCGTGGAGCAAGAGTGCTTGAAAGCCTTGCTCCTGCTGATACGGCAATCAGGGAAGACGGGCACACTTCTGCGCCTCATTAGTGGCTCCTCTGAACATCTTAATACCCTTGACGGCCCTTTCTTCGTCAGAGTTGCTAATTTCCTTCTCTGATCTCCTTTAGATACTTAAAGCCGAAAAAAATTCACCTGACAAAAAGACAGTTGGGTCGAGGGGCAGAAACCGGCAACACAGCAAGTGGCCGACGATTCGTAGTCATCTGAAGACATCAAATAATAATAATGGTACTGTACTTCAGTGATAGCATTAACAGGATTGCGTAATAGTGGCATTTGATAGTAATCGGAAATGTTGAACACTGTATGTTGCAACTTTAGGCGCCAGAAGAAGTCTCACAATATTTATAAAAAAAAAAAAAAAACAACGTGCAAGTGCACGATTTTTCACACTTGAGTGAATACTACAATAAATATTTTTGAGGTTCTCAAATAAGAAAGTAACTGCTAGCAGGTAAAGAAGGCACTAATAACGGGTTTCCTTTTCTACCAGGAAAGAACATAATCGCTGTGCGAGCAAAATGGCAAACTTATGGCAAAACTTCCACTCAATGAGTGGCCTGTTTAAGTGCTCCCTTGAACGCAGTATAACTGATTCAGTAAACTGAAAAAATCCCACGAACATACTTGTCTAATAATTACATTGCTCTGTCCTGAGGTAGATTCCAAATTCCTGTAGGAATCATACTAGGCCATCTCCATCATTACTGTCGTATGCCGCCACTCCGTTCGGACTCAGAGTTTTGGGATTTAACCCAGAACTTTGGCAATACAACAGGATGATTAGGAATCGTGAACCATCACACCATCTTCTCCGTTGGTCAAATACGGAATGATGAAATCTGTTTTCATCACGGGTGTTGAACGAGCTAACCTTTAAGAGATAAAGAAAACCATTTTTGTTCCGCAACCACCAGATACGTCACTCATGTACCAATGCTTACAATTAATAGCGAAACGACTGAATTATAACATATCCCTCGTCATTTCACGAAAGAAGCTGCAAATGTGTCTCCAATAAGAAAAACGACAAGTATCACAGACAATTTGTATGTGTACTTTGATAGAGATGTATATGTAAGATCTGTGTAAAATCATATATATGTATTTCCAAAAGCCATTATTTTGTTAGGAGCTATTTATCTCCCTTCATACCTCACAGAAATCGAAAAATGAGATGCAATTTTGAAGATTAAGGTTCCGCTTTGGTAGCATCATATTTTAAGAAATAATTTTATTTTTTATTCGATCTTTAAAGGGGCAAAAGTATTACTTCTAAACCGTGTTTTTCTGTCATGAGCCATTTATTTCCCACGATACCGAACCGAATTCGAAAAATGAGGTATCATTTTAAAGACTAAGGCCTCCGATTTGATAAAATCATATTTTAAGAAAGGAATTTCGAAATTCGATCCTTATAGGGCAAACGTAATAACTATCAAGGTCACGCGTATGGGAAAATTTAGAGCCAAGACGCTATGCTTCGCTGGCATTCATAAAGATTGATTGCATTGCCGCTAGATAGCAGCACTACGTAACAGAGTGGTTGTTAAAACTATCCGCATTATACATATTAAGTCATAATAGTTCACTCCCTCAAATCTGCAAGATGCATTTAAAATGCCAGCGGACACTGGTGTGTTCAAAGGAGCAATTAGTTTTTAAAACGATTGGCTACTGAGTTTCAACTTAATTTCAGGAAGAACTTCAGCCTCCTGCAATTCAAATTACCAACACAGAAATATGAAAGGTTTCTTTTTAAGTACCAACAGAAAGAAAATCAAGATAATTTTGATTATAATAGTCTGATACTTTTATTTCAAAAATTCCTTTCTGTGGAAATAAGCCACTCACCGATATTTAAATTTAAAAAATAATACAGAAATAAGAAGGCTAATGGAAGTGAAAGAAGAAATGTATGAAGTTATAGAACGAAAAAGTCTGGAATGGTATGGCCATGTAAGAAGGATGGAAGACACTAAGATACCAAAACTATTCAGGAATGGGAAGTTAAAGGAAGGAAGAAAAGAGGACGGCCCGTGATTACCTGGCTCCAAAAATGTACAAACAGCAATGAGAAGACTTGGTGCAGAAGAGGAAGATATACACGATCGAAATATCTGGAGGAATATTTTGAGAAGATTTTGAGAAGATGAAGTCAAGATCTATGTTCCGAATTCTTTATTGTTGTGTTAGAGGAAAAAACCTCTGTAGTGAGGAAAATCTCTCTTAATAATAATAATAAATAAATTATCAGAAGATTCCCGCTGCCACAAAGTTCCAAAAGGAATTATCACCACATTTGAGATTTTCTATCATTTCTTATTCTCAATAGTAAGATCCGAAAAATTATTTGCTTTAAGTTACGGAAGCGTTATCAACTCAAAACTGTTCCCTTCAAATTTATTCACATATTCAACGTTTCTCAAAGTGGGGTACGCGAACACCTACAGGTTCGCCAGTTGATCGTAGGGGTTTCGCGACAAGATTTCCGTAATGGCAGACTGGCTATCTCATGCGTGAATTAGTAGTGGAGCTCGAAACTGAGTCCACCGATTGCACAACAAAGCAAGTTCACACTTAACTGAAAAATACTCTGTGCCAATCTATTTCGCTGATAATGATATTCTAACAAAATTTATATTTAAATAGCTTGGCTGAATCGTCTCTACTTCGGAGTTTGTATGGCCCTTCACAACACTTTAAACAGTCGCCGCCCTTTCAAAACCAAAACCCTGAATTTAATCTATGGGTCTGCAGACAATTATTCTGAGCCCTTACTACACCTTCTCAAAGATTTACGACACTTTATCCACCACTCTGCCAGAATCATTTACTCCCCAATAAACATTGATCAGATTTTGGTTACCAAACGAGATAGCCAATACTTCACACCAGCTAACGATTTCGGTTTCACAACTTTCTCTTCTTCTGGGGACGGACACATACGCACCTACTAAGATTCGGCGATGGACAGCCGCCCTCCTAGCAGCTCAACACTACTTACAAACATTTCACACTTTCGGGATATTGTGTAACCCAGCCGAAGCCTCAATAATGTGCAGTTCTTCCACTAAGACTCGGTGGTGCAACTTTACTGTTCCAGCTCCTGAAATCATTGCGCCAAACTGAAAAATAGGCTAATATGGCCCCTAAACGCACAAATAAATCCATACTGTGTGTGTTTTGTTCAACTTAGTTGTATTCCGGTGAGATCTGTGACAATTCTACTTACTGGAAGGGATAGCTTCAGGTGTTTACGTCCAAGTAGAGGGCTGCAGGATAGAATACAAACATCGCATGAAATCAGAAAGCTATTGCTACAAATGAGTTGGTTCTTCTTTCACTCTACTACAAACCACCAACATCGCAATTCACTGTATTTTATTCGAAAAATTTTCGCACGGATCATCTCTTTATGTAGAATTTTGTATCTGAAGATTCACTTTCAGAGTATTTTGTTTAGTTGACATAAGAATAAATATTGTCAGCGCCAGAGCCAGTCAGCTGTGTGGGGAGGTAACAGGAAATAACAAAGATGCGTATATTCTGGACAGCTGTGTCGGTGGCCTGCCTCTGCTGGACTAGGCAGCAGTCACTAGCAAATGATCAGGTATTGACAGCGGCAGACGCATTCGTTTGATTGGGTCGGGACAGACTGTTAAAGATTTCTTTACTCGATTTCCGAGCTGTATGTAACAGATTATTGCCACCCAGTGTATTCACGTTCAATAAATATGTTGTAAATTTCATGACCTGATCAGTAACAAGTAACATCAATACCATATTTTTATAATCGGATTCAAGCTGATACAATCACTAAGAAATGTTGAAATTTGTGTTCTGCAATCGTTCATGCACCAAATGCTGAATTGTTTCGGACCACAACGTGTATAATACTAAGTGGAACGATGGTTAAGAACAACAAAAAACTAACAGTACTCAGTGTCAGCACAGACCCATCGCACCTCTACATATACAAATCCGTAACGTCTGTTTCTATCCCTTTGTTACTCATCACACAAAAACTACAGAACCGATTTAGATTAGATTATGACACAGCTTAAAAAGTATGGTATATCCTACCACTGTACGTGACTGCAGGGCGGAACAAGAAATAATAATCCGTAACTAGAACAAATAGATGCCACAGATAAATGGTATTTAAAATAAACAATCCTTAAACGATACCCCCCTCCCCCCCAAGGATCACACACTAACAGAGGAACGCTATTCTCTATGGATTCTCGTTTGTATTGTTTTTAATTGTGTATCTTTAGTTATTTATTTCTTCAGTTTTCTGAAGTATAATACTATTCAGTCTGCGAAGCGAATATTTTTTATGTTGCAACTAGAGGGCACCATAGCATTCGATTAGAGAAAGGAAAATTGTAATTGTCCAGCGATTCAGATTTCGGTTTTCCTTGGTTTACCGAAAACACCCCCCGTGGATGCCACGATGGTTCCTTTGAAAGGCCATTGCCACATTCCTTCCCATTCCTTGCAGTCATTCCTTCCAGAGCTAATAATCTCGACGTCGACGCGATGTAAAACCCGAAGCCAAAACAAAGGGACTCTGGCAGCGTGACATTAACTTACACCTTCCAAAGTAAGGCTAACACACAAAATGCTGCGTTGTATCTTACAGTACACACGTTATGTAGGTCGAACACAAAGGCAGACGAGAATTAATTAACCCGTGCAGAAGCGATGGCCGCCGAGGGTCTGTGGGCGGCAGATCAAGGCAACCCAAGCCGTCACCCGGCGTTGTGCAACAGATCATTGGGGCGAGAGCATGTGTCCTACTTCTGTTGACAGCATGACAGGCCCGGCTGCAATTTCTACAGTCAACAACTTTCATATCACGATATGTCAGAATTACGGGCACATTAACACGCGACTGAGAAAAAAGGGAGCAGCTTTAAAACAGCAAACATAACTCACGAACTGGCAGTATTTCAATGAAGAGTGCTTTGCCTTGAATTGCAGTAGTTCTAGATTAGGAAAAAAAAAAAGTTTTACTTCCGGGAAATAGCGGAAACTTTGGAGCAACAAACGTTACCATGTGCTTTCGATTTGCAGAAAACAACCTCTGACTATCTCTTTGGTGTTTAGAATGCAATCTATATTTTGAAATGTAGTACGGGCATCAAGACAATTTTCTTTTCACTTACGAAATAAATGTTGTAAAAGGAAATAATTATGGTTTTAAAATTTCATGAATCATTCCATTCGGTGTTTTTTTTAAGTATCAGGTGTTATACAAAAAAGAGAGTAAAAAAGCTAAATCATATAAATCTGCACCATTTGTCTGTAATTCACATAATTACTGGTTTATTATTATTACTATTATTAGTAATGGCTTTACGCCTCGTCGTCTTCGAGGGATGGGATTGGGAACAAGGAACAGGGAGGAATTCGGCCATGGCCTTTTGAAGGAAGCATCCCAGCATTCGCCTGGAGTGGTTTGGGGAAACCATGGAAAACCCAAATCTGGATGCCCGGACGGGGATTCGAGCCCACATCCTCCCGAATGCGAGGCTAGAGCGTTCACCCACCAAGCTCGGTGAAGTACCGGTACTGCATACACTTCGTATATCCACGTATCAATCTAGACCCTTAATTATATCTGTTTACATGTTTCATTATTCTAATTCTTAATTCGCCTTGTTTAAATTACAGTAACACCACAATAGCAATTTTCTGCGATAAAATCAAAGATAATGCGAATACTTTTGTTAACGTGCTCTAAAGGCAGGTGTAATGGTTATTTAAGTAAACACCTTTTAGAAGTTGTAGGATGTTAATCTGCAATACTGAAAAGAATTTATTTTTGGGGTATTAATAGTAATCATATACCAATAATTATGAGGAAGTAAGCTGTGTTTATCTCTCTCGCATCTCTCGCTTGAGCTAAATAAATGTCCTTGTGAAAGATTTAATAGAACCTTAAAAAATAATGTAGTTCTTTTAAAGTGTTATTGTTGAACTTTATCTTACATTTTGGAATAACCTTTTTCTGTGGATAAAGAGTTTGATATGAAAAGTATGGTGATTGTAATTTACATGCACAACAAAGTGATTAAATTAATATTTAGATTAATCTAATGTAACTAACTCCTTTTCACAATCTTCCTGGAAGAAATAGGCGCTGAACGTTTGCTATTCGGAGAACACTCCAAATTCCGATGAACACGGTAATACGGAGAGGATGCATTATGAGAAGAAAGATGATTTATAAAATAAGAGGACATCATTAACTATATAGGGAGGGAGGTTACAGTACGGGATTCTAATCTTATTGAAAAGCAATTAAGATTGAAGCTCATTTCTCATGCACGTTCCTTTATATAAAAAAAGTTATTGTTTGTTTACTTACTTGCGAGATTAACTGTTGTGAGATGGATATGCAGTTAGTCAGTTATTTATAATGAAGTGATATTGAAGGACATTATTACGTCCTCTTTCCCCACCGGTGCGTGGCTAGCAGTTCAGTTCAATTCGTTTCAGAAATGCTATCAGCAGCCACTTTGCTCTGGGCCCATTTCCGGAGGCGAATGGTCTGCAGGCGGACCTGGCCGGCACACTCTATTAGCTGCCGGCAAACTCGTTATGGACAGACAGCAAACAGCACTGCATCTCGGCAGAGTCGCAGCATATACACTAACACATGGTACAGTCCAGTCTATATCAAATCAAACTTCATGCAGAAGGCGGACACTTGTTGGTTGCATTAATCTTTCTCTTACTGTCAGCACTGCGTGCTCTCTTTCCTGCTAGTAAAAGTCGAGGTCATTATACCCGGGTGGATAATCTGGTACCGAGATCGGGCTTAGCATTCTGAAGGACGCGGATTCAAATCCAGATTTCAGTTTTCCATAGTTTTTCGAAATCCAGGTGAATGCCGGGATAGTTCCTTCGAAATCCTATGTCCAAACTCTTTCTCGTTCTTTACCCCCTTTTTTTAAACTGCTTTACGTCTCTTTTTAACATCGAGGTCTTTAGAGACGGGAAAGGATGGGGGGCAAGGATGGGGGCAAGGAATGGGAAGGAATTCGGCCATGGCCTTTTGAAGGAAGCATCCCGGCATTTGCCTGGAGTGATTTGGGGAAACCATGGAAAACCCAAATCTGGATGCCCGGACGGGGATTCGAACCGCCGTCCTCCCGAATGCGAGGCGAGAACGCTAACCGTTACACCGTCTTTACCCCTAATCGTTTTCCGCCTCTAATGACCTTGACGTCGACGAGTCGTAAAGTTATGCTGAGAGAAAAGGGATTGGTGACAAAAAAATTTGGCCTTCCGAAGTAATCATTCCACCATTCGCCTGGAGTGGTTCCTGGAAAACAGAAATTAAGAGTAGCTGAACGTGGGATCTAACTGGCGACCTCCTAAATGCATGGCCCAACGATTGTCACTCCCCATCAATATTCTGACGGAAAGTTGGCATAGACGGTAACAAAAAAGTGACAACTATAAAAGTATGACTTACATGTCATGCTGATTAAAATACAATTCATGTCACACAGATGACCCAAGAGAAGACGAGATGTCACAGCATATTAAACATTTTAAGACATCACGCCGCCACTATACTATCATCAATTACCTTCTCCCCGGTTGTTAAAACCCGAATAACGAATCTACATCTTCTAAACTCTGTGCATGAAAACCAGCTTTGTATGTTGTCACGAGTAACACGAGGGAAGAAAGAATTCATTGAAGAATACGTACAACATAACGGCCTGATGGATAAATTCTTAAGGCATCTGCTGGAGATCTAGAGGTCCTCGATTCGAATCTCTGTCTTGGCGGGGATTTTCATAAGCCCTTAACCCAACCACTGGGACAGATTACTGTGTAATTACCCCTCTAGGGGTAACAATCCTAGTTGTAACAGGCGTGTACACATCCACAGCAAATTCAAGCCAAACAAAGGCAGTACGTGGTCCTAGCAGGCCCAACGAACATACGTACAACATCTAATTTCACTAATCTTATCTCTACTGTCATTGCAAGCCAAACAGCTTGGTGGAAGCACTGGTAAATGAAACGTACTGTTCGCAATAAATTCAATTCAAACGGAAATAAATATGGATAGTCAGAAAACGATTTAAATAATTTTTTTAGAGGACAGTAGTCATTATTAACTTAATACGCAAATGTTGAAATAAACCTAATAGAGGTATCATCTCACAAAGGTAAACTATTACAGCAATACATTCTCTTGTTGCCAACTTTCGATTATGAAGCACATATCATCTGATTTACGTTATGTCGTAAAAGTAGATTTATAAATCTTTACATTTCATTTGAGAATGTTGTTAACTGACGGTGGGAGGTCTTGATGAAAGTATTAACGATGGGGGTAAGGGTGGTGAACATATACAAGATGTGTTCAAGGAAGTTCCGAGCGATGTTGAGGCTACCTGATGAAAAGATTAACTGTACTTCGTCAAGAATCGTATGATAGTTTCATAATATCAGAACAAACAATGCACTTAATCTGTAGACTTTGAAAACCATATAAAATCTAACCTGTTCCGTGCCACCAGTCCTTTCCCGCCGCTAATGACCTTAGCGTATAGCCACAACCAAGAAAAGACAGACAGCTGTCGAAGCCTGGTGCAACAGCCGTTTTACAGATTTCTTTACCTTCTACCGCCATTGGTTCTAGCCTCAACGTAGTATTTCCACTGTCAGTTGTCAAAAGAATGTGAACACTTTAATGTAAAATATAAATAGCTGCAACTACTGAATGTTTACGGCTGAAAGAGAAAAAAAATTACCGGCAGCTATGAAACAGAATTGGGTTACATTGCCTCTTGTGTTTGGTAGCAGAGCTGTTGTGACGGAGCTGTCAAGTGATAATTGCTTTTCCAGTACAATAGGCGGACAACACAAAAACCCGATGGCACAACGGGTGAATCAAATCGGAAACTGCAGTTCGTACATACATCATCGTGCCTGTATCAAAAAGATCAATGTTCGTGATTGCGGTTTTTCTCTTTGAGCTTTACGGCTCGTCGACGCCGAGATTATTAGAGTGGAGAGGAAGAGGGGCAAGGGGTGGGGACAAATTTGGACATGGCGTTTTACAGGAACTATATCGGCTTTCCTCTGCAGTGATTTAGAGAAATCATGAAAAACGGAAATTAGGATGACCGGACGAGGATGTGAACCCGCGTCCTACCGAATGCTTCTTATCGTTTGTGATTCCGATTTACGATATCATTCATTCGTACAGATACAGTGAGTTAAAAAAAACTGTTGAAACTGTCCTGGTTGGTCCTGTACGTGCTGACAGGCATTGAAGAGGCAATCTTGGGTTCTTCAATGCATGTCAGCATCGACCAGGACAGTTTCAAAGAGAGTGCGAATCATCACTCCTAAGGGCAGAGGCATAAATCGCCGTGGACGGACGTCACATTGCACCCGCTATTAACCTCCGAAAGTGTGTGTTTGCAACGCAATGTTTCTTAGGCATTTATGTCTTGTTTAGATGCATACTATCAGCTCATAAAATATCAAATACTTTTTTAACATCCTGTATATATTACTTTATGTCTCTCCGCCAGATAATTGTGAATAAAGAACGATATGGAAGTTGGGCATGACCTTTGCAAAAGAAAGCAACTCGGTATTGCATAGAATGATTTCGGAGAACCAAGAAAAACCTAATTCTTAAGGGCACGACCAGGAATCGAATTCCAAAGACTTCTCTTATTTGGAAGCGAGAAATAAAAATTCGTAGCATTATTCATTCTGATCTTTTCAAAAAGGCCTCGGCGTTGTAGGTTTATACCGTTGCCGAGGCTCGTCGGTTTGAGTGCTGACTGGATTTGGGTGGTTTTAATTAAATGTTGCATCCGTCACGTGTTTCATTACTGTACAAAGCAATAATAAAAATTGAAAAATAACAAATAAAATTTGTAAGCGAACGCATAAATTTTAGGCTTCCTTTAGATACGAAAGAATATACATCACGTTTGTGCCGGACGCTCGGAGTACGCGATGCGGATCTCAGATGGGCGGAAATAACACTTGGGGCAGAAGTCTGACCAGCTGCTACACCGCGTTCAGTTAACAGAGGCGGCTCAAGGTCAGTCGGCTCTATCCCCACTCCTACACGCGAAGGGGAAATTTACCACTCGGCTACCTAAATGCAGCGATCAGCTCGGAGGGGGTGGTGATGAGGTGAGGAGCGGGGCCAGGGGAACATGACCTTGAGCCTCGCTGTGACGTGGCTCAGCAGGAGGATGGTGCCGCGAGAGCCGTGATAAGCTGCCCATACACACACACATTTGCGCGCAAGTAAACTCGCCAAACATTTACTCGCAGATATTCTCGCGACGAGTCTGTACTTGTCAGAGCCCATACACACGAACATCAGTTCCACACATTTGTCGTTCATCTGGCTCGCCGCGCTCAAATTGTTGTGTTTATGGTAGTCGTCTACGGATTTATCAGTCATGATTTCCTGGCTCGTGGCTCACTGGGAGTTCCAAAACATCGCGAGCCAAGTGTAGTGAGGTTATGTTACAAGCGACGTGACAATATTGAAATAAATCATGTTCTTAAGTTCTACACAAAAAATATATTTATTCGTGCAGCAGCTTATATTAAAGCTGTAAAAAAGAACAAGAAACGGATAGTAAAACAAAAAGAAGTGGTTGCAGGAAGATTATAAACACTGCTACTTGTACTATTTGAAAAGCATTTTCTTCGATTTCTTCAGTATTACATAAATGCACAGATACATCTTCCCCTTCATAATTTGGGCTTCCTATATTGCTAATACTGTCCATTGGTTCGTGTTGATCTCTCATAAACAGTATTAAGTAGTAGTAATAATATCGTAAATTAGTTTGTAGATTTTGTCTTCGCCTATTACACTTCTTGTCGAATTTTAATTTTTTTTTAAATGTATTTCTTGCGAAAAGTGCTCCGCATTTCTTTTTTTATTAATGCACTAACAACTTTTACATTATATTTCTCACAAACCTCTATCAATGCACTATATCTTAATTTTTTAAATCTTTTGTTCGTATATTCTTTCGGTTTCACCTTTCGCAATGGAGTATGTTACTGATATGTCACAATTAAATGAGCTACCAGAGACAATATGTGAACTACGACTTCTCTGCTCGTCTTACTTAACTTGTTAGACACTAACCAAATCTTATCTGCCGCGAGTAAATTGTTAAGTGAGATATCTGTGTGTATGGTTACCGTCGCGCATGCTCGCCACGTTCAAATCTGTAACGATTGTTATTGGTTTGTGATGCGGCTCGTCGTTAGACAATTAACACACACATTTTATCGTCTATATGGATTGCCACGGGATTGCTGGCGCACAAATGTGTGTGTGTATGCCTAGCTATACAGTAGTATTAAGGGCAACCAACGAGAGCAGTTTTAAGTAAAGGAGGGCTGTGGACCGAAAAGATTTCTTTGTTATTGAGTTATTAATAGATGTTGCCCAGAGCAAGCAGTGGATCTGCTCATTGCGAAAGCTAGATTTTCTTCAAGGCGGACCTATTACAAGGTAGCGAGAGCTTTGCAGTTGAGGAAAGAAAGAGCTATAACGTAAATTGTCGAAATTATTAATCTAATAAATTGCCACCCTGAAAACCTGTAGATAACAGCAAACCAACACCTTTTATCTAACACCGTGATTCGTGTCAGGATAAATATGATACAATAGAACTAGGGTAAAGTACATTACACGGGAAGCGTTCGTTTTTTTTAAAAAAAAAAACTGCTTATCGTCTCTTAACAGCAAGGTCTTTAGAGACGGGAAAGGGTGGGGGGCAAGGAATGGGAAGGAATTCGGCCATGGCCTTTTGAAGGAAGCATCGCGGCATTTGCCTGGAGTGATTTGGGAAACCATGGAAAACCCAAATCTGGATGCCCGGACGGGGATTCGAACCGTCGTCCCGAATGCGAGGCCAGAACGCTAGCCGTTACACCACCACGCTCGGTGCAAATACTTGAATAGATAATTGCCTTTTAGCTGGAATCGCAATTACACTTCCTTTTAACAATATAACTGGAAATTTCTTTGAATATGAATTTAACCAAGCAGCGCTGTGGTGGCAGTCAGCGTAACTAACACTTCGTGCGTCACTGTTCTCCAAAGGTTGCCGGACTATTTAGCTAATGTCCAGTTTCCAGGCAGAACGCATTTTATTAACGTGGATATCAGAAATACACTAAGCTATTTAAGAGGACCTGGACGTGAAAATGATAAAAAAAAAACGAAAAATTTTTTTGCCTCTATCTGATAGAAAATTTTTTCCTGTTTCCAAAAATGTATGGTTTATCAACTTTTAAATTGTTAGTTTGGTCCTAAATGCTCTTTGAAGAAATGTCTGTACACTAGCCTAGCCTTCTTTCAACTCACTGTTGCTGTCATTTTCTCAAAACTACACTTTCAGTACATTAGGTACATATATCTTCACAATGGTTTGAGTTATGTTTACCAAATTTCTCCCAAGTGAAGAATGGGACAGTCTGTTTGTGTTATGCCTAATACATTTTATAATTTTTTTGTTTTTGTCATCATGCATATAATTTTAGTGGTAATTTTCAAACAAAATAATTTGGTGGTTTGATAAGTTTTTTTTTTTCTATTTCCCCTGACGTATTCCAAACTACAAAAGGAGAGGCATAATGAGTACCTAGGAATGTTGACTGTAGTCTGACACAGTTTGAACGCTAATAGACTGATGATGCACTAGTAAATGGTACCAGAATGGGAATGTGTGTTGTAAAACAATCTGCTAGATAAGATGATGTAATTTTTAAACTATAACAGATAATTAAATCAATTTCTATATACAAGTTTAGTTAATGTCATTCAGTGTTGGTACAAAATCGCAACTTCATTCGCATTGTAGATCATGAGTAATGTGCATTTAAACGAGGCGCAAAAACGCAGTCTGTTCACGTCCAGGTCCCCTTAACAATAGTTAAAAAAAAGATTTAGAAACTGCACTTGGCTATACTGCCAAAAAGGCAACGTGCCAATTAAACAAAATAAACGAAAAAGGTACACCGATACACAGATCTATAAAATGAAGAAGACTATTGCTGATAAACTAACTTAGATAAGTCCAGAGTTACATTCTTCATCTTGAAGCCAATACTTATTTAGCGTTTCATGAAACATGAAATTTATAAAACTCAAAAATGTAGTTATGGAACAATATATTTGAGCTGGCGAGGCCCACAGCTGGCAGGTTATGAGGCCATTACGACAGGATCGCCAGCCAATAACCACTGTAACATGACATCGAGGTGCTCCAACCAGGCCACCGCCTCCGGCATAGCCAAATTTAAATTTTCTATACTTCCAGGAAAGGCGCGCAGTGTACAATCTTGCACAATGTGTGAAACCTCACCGCAGTCACAGTGCGGAGAATCTGCCAAGCTACAGGAGTGAAGAGTTCTTCCGGTACTACATCTCACACGATTTAATTTACACCAAATTGACGGCAGTAAGATTTGAGCAGGGATTGCTAATCTGCACCATGCCCTGTGGCGTTGACGATGCCCAGCTACTGTAGAGCTGAAGGAGTTAGATGTTAGACTGACAGCAGTCTTCCAGGCAGGGCGACGTGACTTCAATCGTGTTTTGTATTCCCTAATACCTTCATGGGTGCGAAGATCCCCGTTGTTCAGAATTCTCGACCATAGTTCGATTAGGACCTTTTCCCTTCTGATGTTGCTGAGCACCGGCAGCCATTGGACAGGTGTAGGTATGAGCGTGAAAATTAAGCTACACGTGCTCCCTGGGCGACAGATCAGATGCCGCCGTACTGCTCTCACGGCCATGACATTAACTGCAAACACAACAGTCCTGCTGAGGACTCAGAATTCCATTCAAGGACAATAGGCCCCCAGCTAAACATTTGCCAACGTAACATCGAAGGCATGAGTAGAGCCAAGAGCCAGGACTTAGGGAGTGTCCATAAACTACGTGGCTCGGTCTAGGGGGGAGGGGAGGGAAGGAGTTGACCGGAAAGCTACGCAAGGCTACGTAGGAGGGGGGGGGGGGGGCTTCTGGGCCAGGACACGTAGCTTTTCGTTCATATTATTTGTCACGGTTAAAATGAGATACAGAACACACAACAGAATGTAAATATTTATTTCCGTCATTTAATTATCCCCATATGTAATTTACAATAGTCTGACAGGAGAAAACAGTATAAAATATCTTCTGGAATCAATCGGGGAAAAAAGTTACGTGCTACGTGGGGGGTGGGGGGTAGAGACAAAAGCCACGGCGAGGTACTTGGGGGGGGGGGGAGAAATGGGTGGTTCACAGGAGGCCAAAATGTAGCTACGTGGTTTATGGACGCTCGCTTATCATCAGTCTTACAGAAATACTCAGCTGATGATGTAATTCTTACTACCATATACAATAAACAATCTTGCCTTATTTCGCCACTTAGCCGTTAATACTCGCTATTAGCTAATCTGGTTTGTACGGCTGTAACTTGGCACCAGATTCTTCACGGGTTTCTCACTAGGGACGGATTACAATGGAGAAGCCTCTTCGCGGGTTGTGGTTAGCCGCAGTTGGGCGTGGATCTGTTTACAGACACTGTTACGCAGCAACAGGTGCAGATGAGTGGACTTACGGCAACAGAAACACCTCAGTTAAAAACCACAAGCGATGACTGATTCCCAACCAGGTGACGGCGTCTGGAAAGCTACTGAACCAGCAGTCAGCCGCTGCAGCAAACTGGTCTGAATTCGGGACACGTAAAAAAATCATGTATTGTAACCAGACCCGTGAAAATGGATCCGTCATTATTATTCATAGGAGGGTTAAGAGTTCGTTCTGGTACACGTGATCGTAAATCTTGATCATTAGATATTAATTACTGTCAAAGATTATGCTCACAGAAAAGCTGAACAGAAATGTTTGAATATGAAATTCCACTTACATTAGTTATCAGGCTACCATAATTACCAAACCGAGATTGGTGGATGAGCGGTTAACACTCATGCGTGGCATTCGTGAGACGCAGGTTCGAATTCCTGTTCGACCACTCCAATTTCTTTTCTGTTGCTTCTCCCTTAATCCGGCTCTTGTGATCTCGAAGTAGACCAGCAGTAAAGCCCTAAATCCCCTCCCCAAGAAAGACATTTGTTGAAGCAGACCGATGTTAAATTTAATAGTGTTAACTAAAAGCCAGTAGTATGAATTTGCCTTATTGCAGAACCATTATAGCCTAACTACTGGATAAAATCAGCTCATTTAAAAAAGCTTTTAGGAATCATCACTTGTCCCAGCATTAGCTTTCCAGCCTCCGCTTCACGTATGCTTAGTGTTTACCTTGTAGTAATTGAATGAATGTCTATTCGTTTGGTCCAACTAGGAGCACGTTAAGCCTTTACCTGGCTTAAATGTTTGCTTAGGATATGTACACATCCGTGTTATAACCAGAGCTAGTTGCCCTAGAAGGGACCTGCAGTTTTACGCAGAATAGGAATCACGGAAGAGTGCTGGCATACTTCACATTACACAGCAAGCAGTGCCACAGGTGAACGTCGGGTTAAGGGCTTATGAAAATCCTCGCAGAGATAGAGGGCTCGAACTGGGGACCTTTCGATATCCAACCAGACGCCTTAACCACTGAAACATCAGGCTGCTCTTGCATTAATTACTTACGGTGTTTTTATATACTTCTCCACCCTACACTAGTATTTTTATTTTATTTTTCTGTGGCTTTACGCCTCGTCTACGTTGAGATCATTAGAGGCGGGAAAAATGGAGAGAAAAGCACGGGAAGGACTTAGGCCATGGCCTTTTTGAAGGGAGCATCCCGGCATTCACCTGGAGTGATTTGGGAAAACCATGAAAACCAGAAATCTGGATGTCCGGACGAGGATTCGAACCTGCGTCCTCCCGATTGCAAGGCTAAAGCGTTACTGCTAATCCAACATGCTCGGTCCTTCACTAGTATTAGTTTGTGCTGTCTTCATATGCTTACTCAGCAGTCCCTAGCACGAGTTTGTACCACTTACTGATTCGCCAGTTACGTATCAACATTATTAAGATTTTAGTTAGTATCTTAATTATTAGTTTAAGTAAGGTAAGTGTTAATTTATGTAAGATGAAATTATGTATTACAGAAACCTGATATGATGTAACAGGAGGTATGACACCCCTAATCATGCCAAGCTAAACAAGCCTTTAAACAAATAATTAAAATGCTTTGAAGTTTGTTACTACGCTTATCGTTCTGAAAGTCATAGCATCAGATTTCGAAAAGTCTTCGATTCATCAACTTTTCGCGTTCCATATCATCAGTTAGTAAAACAGACTGAAGTGATACAAAAGTGCACATTTCAACGACCGAATCACACACGGCTTCCTCGATATTCGCTCAGAAATTCTCTTCTCTCTGCTTCCAGGGTGATACGGAGAATGTATTCTTGAGCGCGAAGCAATTATTTTTATTTATTTTTTTCAAAGAGGAGTATTTACGGGTTCGTGGTTGGGTTGAAATTCATTCTGGGCTAGAACAGTGGCATAGCTAGGTCAACAAGGGCCCCAGTGCAAAAAAATTATTTTGGGCCCTCAGGTCAGATGGGCGACCTTTTTCTTTGTTTTGTGTTGCTGGTAGGGGCCCCCTGAGCTGAGACTGGGGGCCCCTGAGTTGTGCTTGGGACCCCCCGGGTAGTGGCTGGGGCCCCCCTGAGCAGTGAGGGCCTCTTAAGCTGGGTTTCCACGGCGCGTCCCTCGGCGCCTGTTAGGGGACGCCTCTCATCTTTGCCGCATAAGCTAGCAGGTACGGTGCGTCTCAACCCACCGCCAAGAGGTAGAAGATGAAAGGCGTGTCTTGCCTACCACGCGCCATAGGAACTGACATTAAGTGAGGGGGCTTCCTGCATCTCAGGGGCCCTCTTAGACGACGGTAGAGCTAAAAAGAAAAAAAAAAGGTCGCCAGTTTGCCGTGAAGGCCCGTAGGCCCTCTCAACTGCGCTTGGGGGTCCCCAGAGGTGCGCTTGGGGCCCCCTGAGCGTAGTTGCCCGGTGCACTGAACCACCTACCCCCTAGTAGATACGCCCCTGGGCTAGAACGACATTTCATGGCACTACATAATGCACGAGTATTTCAGTATTCATTTTTAATTCTCATAGTTGTAATGAACCCATATTCCTAGGTCATTAATGTAAAAATAATTCTACGTGTGTCACACTCAGAATTAGACGTCATCAGTTCAGCGAATGTAAGTACTTCCAACTGTATCTCGATCTGTAGTATTACTATTCTCTTTGTTATCTAATATCTTTGTTCGCTCTGTGAGATTTCCATTACACTGCTAAATGAATTTACTCTTCATATAAGACGCCAAAAGAAGATTCGCTTCAAAATAATCAGCTGGAAATTCTATGGTACAGACAAATGTCCGAAGTTAGTCATTTATGTTACATTCAAACGGCAGATTCGCTGCGTTACTGATGATTTAATTGACATTAGATAGGAACCTGATTTATAACGGAATGCAAACGGGTACGAGTTAATGCCCTTACAATAGCGGTAACGAAAAGCATGAGACAGCTTTGCGGATTCTTTGAGTGGTTTGCTGGAGGAACTGTCTATTGTTTGGGTCTAAGCCAAGTGGCTTGACGCCTGCCGACGATAGTTACTGGTCCGCTTGGACGACTTCAATGGGATTAACTCAACAGCTCGGCTCATCACGTCACCGTATTGTGAAACTACCGTCACAACGAGGAAAAAAACAACGGTCTTGTCACATAGATTCCATCAGTAGGTATTTGAAGTAGCATTTGAGAGTATTAAATCACTTACAGGAAAGTGAAATACAAATATCCTCCGAAGTAGTAAGATGATTTTTTATGTTTATTTATTTTGATTTTTGGAGAAAAAAACCAAAGGTGTAGCAGCTGATAAACTGAAACATGAAGCGTCGTTTTTTTACTGCTGCATCTCCTGGGGAAATCACAATATTTACAATTATATAAACACACTATATCCAAGCAAAGCCCATGCTATGAGTTGGTTTGAGTATAAAGTATTATTTATCGTAAAATCACAACCCAGGACGACTGCGCTTTGTTACAAGACGATATTATGAAAATAATTGCGTAGTGTAAAGACTGGCAGTTGGAGTTAAACGCTAAAAAGTGCCAAGTCATGCGTGTAAGTAAAAAGGTGACACCATTTAGCTCTGAATATACAATTAATTGTTCTGTCCTTACAACGGTAGATTCCGCTAAATACCTAGGTGTAACAATACGTAATAATTTGTCGTGGAATGAGCATATCGAGAATGTAATTGGGAAAGCAAATCGTATGCTCCGATTTCTAGGTCGTAAGCACTCCGGCCATCCTGATCTGGGTTTTCCATGGTTTTCCCAGATCACTCCAGGCGAATGCTGGGATGGTTCCTCACAGTACACCATGGGCGCCTCCTGCCATATCCTGTATATTAGTCTTGAGTAGTTCGCGAACGAACTAGTTCGGAAGAGCGCTCCCACAGGCGAACTACGCGAACTAGTTCCCAGATCTCTCGCTCCTTAGTTCGTTCGATCCTTTCCCGAAGACCAACTTTCGTTTTAGTTTATTATCTAAAAGGAAACACAGTTCCTTGTGGACACATTTCACTGAAGACACAGATATAAAAATAAAATAAAAATAAATTGTTCAACATTAATAATTATTGCAGAAGTCACAAACGGAAATTTAACGTGGAATGTGAAAATAAAATACACTTTGATCCCATTAACAATCAAAAGACAACCATCGATAACCACAACTACCATAACAAACAAGAGAGCGCGTGCAGTAGCGCTAGCAGAGCGAGCGAGCGAGCTGTCTTGGAGGACCTAGTTCGCGAACTAAACAGAGCGCTCCCGGTCGCGAACTATAGAGAGCGGTACCGTTCGCGAACTAAACAGAGCGGTACCGTTCGCGAACTAAACAGAGCGGTACCGTTCGCGAACTATAGAGAGCGGTACCGTTCGCGAACTATAGAGAGCGGTACCGTTCGCGAACTATAGAGAGCGGTACCGTTCGCGAACTATAGAGAGCGGTACCGTTCGCGAACTATAGAGAGCGGTACCGTTCGCGAACTAAACTGAGCGGTACCGTTCGCGAACTAAATTGAGCGCTACCGTTCGTGAAATAGCACCATTCGCCGCTAGGGCTTCCAATATTTTTTCGGTTGATGGTAGGAATTTTTTAAAAAGAATAACCTATAAAAATATGCTACACTTCAAAAATATAATATTTTACGAAAGAGTAGAAAATGATAAAAGGTATGTTTTTACTATTTCATTTTTTAAGCTATATTTTTTGCACTTCTTTCATCTTTAATTCTTTTTTGTCTACAGTAAAATTGTCATATGCTTTATCGCTTTCAGTTGTCAAATTAATTTCGAGAAAAAGTTCATTTTTAATTCATGAAATACTTCTCTTACTTTTACCTGGATTTCGTATAATATTGTTATTTCAGAGTAAAGTTTGTTCACTTTGATATTCATTTTTTCTCGCAAATTAATAACCTCTAATATAGTCTCACAGTCATCAAATGAAACCCTGTGATTTGAATCTAATTTTTGGATTTTGTATAGCCAATTGCTTTCATTAAAATCTAACTATTTACTAAGATACTCCAGACATTTATCAACGAATACTAGAGAATTATTTATTTATATTATCACTTTCTGTGGAGAATTTGGTTTCTAAAGGCTTTTTCTTGTTTTCTTAACCAAAGAAACTATATTTTACATTTTTCTAGCGCTGATTTTAAAGCTGACATAATATAATACTTATCTCAGTCTGTTGGTTAACAGCTTTGTGAAAGTGATGAAAGAAATGACTTGCGAAATTCAAAAAGATTTTAACTTTTGTGTCTTCATCAGTTTCATTCGTCGCCAAAAATTGTGAATGTGTGTTGGATTATTCTCCCCTTCACTAATAAAATAATAGCTCAATGACTTCCAATTCACTGGAAATTTATGCACTTTCGTTATTGCTACCACTTTCTCATTCAAGGGTCACTGTTATTTTTATATGTCTAATTATTGTATTAGATATCACATTGGAAGTATTAATGTTATTTTTCTTAATAATATAGGTAATACTATTTCTGTCATATAGTACTTAAGTTGTAGCCAATAGAATTATATTTTGTCCATGATTTCCAAAACTTTATTTATATAAAAAAGCCGATTACTTATAAACGGGTATTTTAATTCATCAAAATAAACGCGTTTATAATATTTTATAAGTAATGTTGTGTTGTTGTTTTGGGGTTTAAGGGCGCGTCGACGGCAGGATCATTAGCGCCTTTTATAAGTATGTTTCTTCCATGAACTAATAAACAAATCCATTTAAAAAATTAATATTCTACGAATGCATGTAAAGTAAATAGTAAAAACAGCACAATTATTCAATTTACCCATTTGTGTAAAGGACAATGAGCACTTTGGTTTATCGGCGCCAACTGTTCATGCTAATGTAATTTGAAAGGGCTATTATTAAGCAATAACTTTTGTTAAGAAGGTCATATTAAATTCCATTTAGAAACGACAAAAGAAATGATTATGTCCTAATAAAACTGACTTAACAAACAAAATAGCGCGTGCAGTAGCGGTAGCAAGGCGAGCGAACGATCTGTTTCTCTGAATTCGAGACGCGAACTAACGAACTAAAAGAGCGAACTAGTTCGCGAGGGAGCTGCGAACTAAACTGAGCGCTCCCCTTCGCGAACTATTATGCGCAAGTCTACTGTATATCCCTTCCAAACTATTACCCTTTCGGATAGGTGCAATGCTCCCTCCGCCACACACTTTTAGTGAACCGTGGAGTAATAAAAATAAAGTGGAAGCCACAAATCCAGATTGTTCTGGCGACTACTTGCCATTCATCCACGACTGGCAAAACTTTCTTCACGAACTGTGAAGTTGTAAATGGAGAGATGGATATTGGAAGAAAGGAAAATAACCATTGAGAACATAAATGCACACTAAGCACAACTGCCATGTAAAGGCCTGACTTTGCAAATACTGTGTCTGAAGTTGTTTCCCTTCGGCTTACCGTACGAACGTTTTCGTAGCCTTTCGTGTATTAAATTGGTAGCTTAATAATAAGACTAAACAACAATGATCAGATTATGTTTCTCTATTTATCGATAATAATTATAATAATAATTGAATGGAATCTGTTATACAAGACATGAGAAATTAATTTTAAGCCAAGGTAGACGATGCTATCAGAAGATTTGTTTTAATGTTAATGTTCGTGCAGGAGCTATTAAGTAACGGTAACGTTATTTATAATTTTAATGTGGAATCGCATAATTCATCGGACAGAATGATTAGGCACGCAGAAAGTTCTTTGTCGTTTTCTGATAGGACGTATACGCCGGTGAAAATGTATGGAATTTGTGTGGTTAAGAGGTGATTGTTATCACTAGTATAGCAGATGGATACTAGCACTTAATATCTTTAGAGGATGACTGATTACCATATAGTGAAATCAGTCCTTAGTCACAACCGAACGACCAAGATTCATATTATGAAATGTGATCTCGCCGACTAATCTACCATAGCCGATATTAACTTTGCCAGCAGTAAATTTTAAAGGAATTCTGTTTGTCATCCTGCGTGAACGGACTTGTGCGGTGTCCTGTTATGCGCATTGCAGTGACTGCGGCGTCAAAGCGCGAGTCCCTAGCGACGCGCTTTGTGTCATCACAGGCCATTAACCACACGCAGTGCATACAGCAGAGACAACCCGAGAAAATCACAGCTTCTCATCAGATCAAGGTGGTCACTGGACAAGCTGATTTAAACACCTGCCAGAAATGTTCAATATTCTGTTACTGAAATGTTAAAAGACAAATTGAATCATATTCTGCAGTACTCCCATTAAACTGACTTAATGGGTCAATTTAAAAGAAGCGCTATTACTAATTAAAATTTCAGTAATTTAATTATGTGTTCTATTACGGTAGTCATGAAGTACTACTGGTAATTACTGAAGTCTCATATGTGGCCATTGGCATTAATAATTTCGATGATGCACTGCAAAACTTCAAAATACGCAAAATTAAATTAAATTAAATTTTATACAATTCAGATACTTTAACACGATAGACAGTAATATTTATTCAGAAAATTCTTTAAACGAGAGACAACTAAGAAATAATCAAGCAGAGACAAAGTTTGTGTAGTTTAAAATTTATGAATAATCCACTATCAAGAAAGACTTAAACATGATGCGAAGATTTGTTTCTAGAAATTACCGCAAAACGCAATCAGTAACAGATATGATAAGGGAGCTGGAATGGGATTCATTGGAAGACAGGAGGAGGGTGAAGAGGGTCATGGGAATGCACAAGGCGTATATTGGTGACAAGATATGGAAAGATATTGGTGGAAGTAACGCATGGAAGGAAAAAGATCACCGTGACCACAAGCTGGAACTCTATTACAGGCGTGAGGTTGTAGGAAGATTCTCTTTTATAGGTAAGGATGTCAGGGACTGGTATAAAATACCAATAGATATGATGAATAATTTACCAACAACGTTGAAAGAATTTAAAGTTAAATTTATAGAGGGAAAATGTAGGTAGGTGCAGGAAAGGTGGAAGAAGGGTGTGCAGGGAAATTGCCACCGGAGCGTGCGCTACATTGCAATTAAACTTAATGATTAAGGATGTGCTAAGACAAAGTGATTTTCTACTATATGTTGAGTTTATGCAATAAAGTTAGTTACTGTACGCTACAGGCATTGTTCAGATGATAATATAACCCAAGCGGAAAACCTTCTCCGCAACTATATTGTTATACGCCTCTCTCTTTGTGTTTTTAGTTAATGTTACTGTTCCATAATATGACCATGATTTTATTCTGAAAACACGAACTGCTTCTAGGCCCAGCGTATTCACGTCGGTAAACTCGTCTGCGTTCAGCACGGTGTAAGTAGCTAATCCCTGCTTTCGACAGGCCGCGGTGTTCGTTCCAGCCGAGCAGACTGTGTACGCCCTTCCTGCTATTGTGCAGGTTCGGGTTGTTGCATCCCTGACTCACCGGCGATTGATGATTGTCGGCTGTAATCAAAGCGCTGCGAAACCTACCACGCACGGTTAGACCACATCATAGCGGGCGATGTATTGGCAATGCTGCTTGGGATGGCCCACCTCTCCTCCCTCGTGGTGCTATTGCGCTTGACGTACTATAAGAGAGTTCATAATTAAAGTATGTAACTACTCTAACTTCTTCACAACCTGCAGGCTTGTCAGATTCCCCTACAGAAGATATATTAAACAGAGCTACCCTACACTAGGTAGGCCAGGCGCATTTGAATTTGCCCGTCAAGAGCAGCGGTCGAGAATATGCTAGCTCTAAAACCTCTGCAAAGGTCTCATTGTTTTTTACTCTTCTATTATAATTTTTAAAATTAAATCTGCAAAGGTCTTTATTGATGGTTTTTACTTTTTGATTGTAATTAAACTGCGTTACTTATGTTATATTTATTGTAATTATAGACAAGTATTATTTGGCCCGCAGGTTGACTTGGAATAGAATTGGTTGGGCAGCCTTATACGTATTAAACCTACAGACGTAGGTTCGTCAGTTCCTATAGCGTACTCCATACACGCAAAACGAATACTGTTAGGGGGGAGATTAAGTCAAGGGAATGTTGTCCTTGGTGTTCTTTCATCACCGGTTTTGACATGAATAAATCTTATAAATCGGGATGGCAATTTGAAAAGGGGAGCTTGAAGAAAACACGGGAGATATGAAAACTTTATAACTTCAGAACAACAGCAGGAAAGTACTCCGTTGTAAACAAGTCGTATGAAAGCGTTTTATTCTTCTCGTAGCCTCTCCGAAGTCCAGTTATAAGTGGCACAGTTTGAGACGTTCATTTAACTACCAAAGGGTTAATTCATGTAAATTATAATAATCTCTTAAGATAATATGAGAATTTCGCAAAAGTGTAAAATGTTGCCGTGAAGGTCAGAAAAGTGCGAACTTTGAATGAATCTTTCGAAATGTCGCTCAACAAAAGCCACAAAATTTACGCAGAAATTACGTAAATAGGCATCGATATGCCCGAGTACGAAGGCAAATCCAAAGAAATTCCACTGACTACAATCGGTAGGTCCGAGGCTTTCAGAGCTCAACAGTTCAGATTTGTCCTCCCAAAATTTTGTGACTGTATCGGCTATCTCGTTCAACATGTGCCAAAAACATTCATTGTATATCACTGTCAGTTTGCACATAACAGCAACGAATGAGACTTTTCGAGGGAATGAGACAGCGCTATGGATTGTAAATGGCCACGAAAATACTTCTTTTGACTGTACGGTATTAAATGAAACACTGATTTCACACATTCAACAGGTACAACGTAACACTAAGTTAAAACATGTACACGCGCATTTACCACTGAGATACCAGACCTCCCGTAATTAATGTGACGAAAATCAAATGCAATTTAAAACACACAAAAATTTAACTATTGAAATGAAAAATAATATAACAAGAACAATGTTTTCCACAGTAAAAGCATGGAAAAATTCTCGGAATTTATTGCACCCGATCGTGTCGTCAAAGTTTTATACTGATGCTGATGGTTCTGCTGTCTGTCATCAAGACGGTCTTAGGAAAGCAGCTTGTTGGTTCTTTATACGGCATTATGCACCGAACTACTTCTCTTTGATCTCGAACTTTCTCACCAGCGCTCAACTCAGGTCGATTCTACGGCGCCTTCATGATGCAGTAGCAAGTGATTAGAAAGGAAAAACAGTAACTTTTGAACTCAGAAGTCTTCTAATAATGATTAACTAGATGACCCCTGCGAAAATTCCGAGAATACAGTGAATAGTAAGGTTGGTGGTTTGTAATAGGATGAAAGAAGAACCGCCTCATTTGTATCAATTTTTTATTTGTTTAGTAGAATAGGAACGTAACAAAATAAACGCCAGTGAAGCAATTTATTAATATCTCTGTGATAAGTGCTGCTGCTATCGAACAGGTTGGATCTGAACTGTCTTAAAAGCGCGACATTTACAGTTATTACTTTTGTCCTTCAAGGGTCATATTCCGAAAAATTCCTTTCATAAAATACGATGTGACTAAAGCGGAGAACATAATTTTTAAAATTATACCCGATTCATCTATTTCCGTTAAGTACCAAGGGAGATAAATGACTCGTGACACAAAAAAGCATTGTAGAAATATTGATACTTTTGCCCTTTACGGGTCGAATTTCGAAAAATTTTCTTCTTAATATATGATGTTACCAAAGCGGAGATCTTAATCTTTAAGGGGCCATCCATAAATTACGTCACTCCTTGAGAGGGGGGAGGGGGTCAACAAAGTGTGACAAGGGGGGGGGGTCATAAACTTTGTGACATCACATGCATAAATTGTATCACTTTTTGCCTCGTCGCGGAAGATGAAGATGATGTTGACACATCGAATGTTCCCAACACTATCAAAATCAAGCATTAAGTGACTATTATGCCAATATGAACAGTATCAAGGAATGGGTTCAAAATCATGGATACATCATGACTCAATTTTGTATCATTAATACGATTTTTATGTTTTTTTTTTAAATATTTTCTTAAATGTTTGATTTATTGTTGATATGATTTTTTTAAACTATAAATACATAAATCATTTTGGAAGTGCTGTTTTGATTTAAAAATTTAAAATTGCAAAAAAAGTGACGTCACACCACGGGAGGGGGGGGTCACAAATGTTGACAACCTGCGACATGGGGGGAGGGAGGGGTCCAAAAATCATGAAATTCGTGTGACGTAATTTGTGGATGGCCCCTAAGATGGTACTTCATTTCGGTTTGGAATACGGGGATATAAATTGTTATACGTACAAAAAAAAACAGTATTGTAGAAATATTAATATTTTTGCCCGTTAAGGGTAGAATTTGGAACAATTACTTTCTTAAAATATGATATAACCAAATCGGATACCTTAATCTTTAACATGATACCTCATTTATCGATTTCGGTTTAGTATGAAGAAAACACCTTATAGAAATAATATATATGATAAGAGGTGACATCGAAGTGCAGACAATTTTAAGATATAGACCTGCTGGTAATTGATACCAGAGCTTAAATCATCCGCAAACGAGGAAATTCCACCATCAACACGAATTTTGCTCACAGTTCTTATTTAACCTCCAGCAATCAGTCAGTCGTGATGGAATGTCAATTATTTTTAGGTTTGATATCTGGGGAGCAAAAATGGTTTCTTACTGATTATCGTTACACGCAACAAATGTCTGGCATTTCAGAGCACTGCGTTGATATTACATCAAAATAAGGTATCTGTCGAATTTTGATGGGCTTTCACATCTAGCAACAGTTATCCAACCGTCGATAATCAGGTAGAAATGAAAGATTGGTTCAGTGGAGGTGTCATGACATGTGAAAGTTTTGGATTATTGGTATGGGTACAAACAGGTGTGGTTGGAATCTGAAACACAAAATCCATGGGACAAATAGACGACTTCCTGTGATACCGTTACAAGATATGGCCAGAACGTGTGTTTGCAATGTAACAGAGAAATGAATACGAGTTTAGCAGTCTTATGTCAGACTCCGAGGTGCCGGAACTTAGATCCCTTACAACCCACGTCCTCAAGTACTGTATCTGCTTCATATATTCTAATCTCTGTCTTCCTCTACAGTTCTTATCTTCGACTGTTCCCTCCACTAACAAATTAACCAATCCAGCATGTCTCAAAATATGACCTACCAGCCTGTCTCTTCTTTCTGTGAGCTTCGTCCACAAACTTCATTCCTCACACATCAGTTCCAAAACTCGTTCATTTCGTACTTTGTGTGTCCACTTAATTTTCAACATTCTTCTGTGGCACCACATTTCAAGTGCTTCAATTTTCTTTCTTTCTGTATTCCCAAAATCCATGCTTCGCTACTATTAAGTGCTGTGCTCCACACATTTTGAAATGTTCTTTCTAATTCCTAGATCAATGTTTGAACCTAAAAGATTTCTCCTTTTCGTGAACGCTCCTTTTGTTAGTGCTATTCTGCTTTTAACATTATTCTTGCTTCGGCCATCGGTTGTGATTTTGCTTCCCTAGTAGAAGAATTCACTTTCTTCTCCTATTCCATCCGATCCTATTTTTCTATTTAATCTACTGTGATTGGTGTCATTTCTGCTACATTTCGTTACTTTTGTTTTGCTTTGATTTATATTCAGTGCAAAATTTTCCTTCGGTATTTGGTTCATGCCATTCAGTAATTTCTCAATATCCTCAGCAAATCGTAGCATACTGATTTTTTCTCCCTGAACACTTATGCCACATGAAAATTTTTCTTTTACTTCCTTTATTGATTCTTCTACATACAAGTTGAATATTAATGGGGATAGACTACAACCTCGTCTCACACTCTTTTTAACTGATGCATGTCTCTCAAGGTTCTCTACTTTTATTATAGCCACTTGATTCTTGAACAGTTTATAAAGTATTCTTCTATCTCGAAATCTAACCCCGACTTTTGAACATCTTGTCGCACCCTTTTTCTAAATCAACAAACGCCATAAAAGACTGTTTTTCTTGATCCGCCCTTCAGGTATTAATCTTAAAGACAGAATTGCTTCCCTTGTACCGCGATTTTTCCTAAACCCAACCTGATCTTCACCTACTATCTCGTCTACTACCCTTTCCATTCTTATGTGTATTATTTCGGTCAGTAATTTTGAAGCATGCGATCTTAGACTAACGGTGCGATAATTCTCACATTTGTCAGGATTCAGATGAGGTGCATAGAGGGCATCTTGTTTGTGAAAATTATCGCAAAACACAATCAGTTACTGAAATCGATGAAGGAGTGGGTTTGGGTGAATTTAAAAGAGAGAAAGCGGGTGTGGAAGCGTGCTGGGATGAGGCGATTAGGCTTGGATGGACATTAGTGGAACAATTAGCAGCAGTGTGTGGAAGGAAGAAACTATCATGACCACAATCCGGTACTTTACTTAAGACATTAGGGAAAGAGGTATAAGTATCTATTATATGTATGACACTAGGAAATTGAAATAAATTACAACGGTAAATGCTAAACAATTTAAATGATACACTGAAAGAAGTTCAAATTAAGATTCGTTAGGTGCAAAAGTGAAACTACCCTAAAAGAATTTAACATTTAAAAACTGTCATGAAATGCGAATTTAGGTCTGTACAGAAATTACCACCGTAGCGTATTCTCCATTTCAATTAAATTACAGCTAAAAAACAAACAAATTATTATGAGTATGACCTAAACGATCGAAAAACGACACTTTTTGCATAACGCAACTGATTTCAATTGCGAAAACCCATAACTATACATTGGTTAGACTTAATTGCGAAAAGTTTCGCAAGTTTTTCAATATCGTTTTGAGCTCAAATGGGTCGGCGGTTTGCGCAATGGAAGGTGTCGACCGTGGCTAACAGGTTCGCATCGCGCAACCGCAAGCCAGCAAATTGCCACCGACCTGGGCGGCTCAACTAATAAGAAGTACGAGTACGTCACTACGTGGTTCCGGTACCCTATAAGATAAATTTCACAATCACTTTATTACGGTGCTCTATTTTGCTCGATTCGAACAAAGTACTACAGCAAATTCAAATAAAAATTCACACCATCCCTCTCCGAACATGCTTATTATGTTGATCTTAAAACACAAATCAACGATTTTGATATTACTGAAGCTACCAGTATACCAAAGTCACCTTTTGTGGTGTTGACCAAATATGAACCACAATAAATTTGCCTTACCTGCATAGCTTACAGAGCAAGCTACGAGAATAACCACCGACTATACTCTATTCTCACTCGCTGGCGATTCAAGGTCATGATCCCCTTGCCCCGCTCCTCACCTCACCTCACCTCACCTCACCTCACCTCACCACCCCCTCCCCTTGCCTACTCCTCCGAGCAGACCGCTATGTCCGATTGCCGAATTTCTAAGAGGACTCTTTCCCCTTCGCATGGAGTGGTAAGGGAAGCGGAGTGGGGATAGAGCAGAATTACCTTGGGCCACCTCTGTTAACTGAACGCGTCATAAGAATAATTACGACATTCGATAAGACAATTACATCGTCTAACTGATAAGTTTATCAATGATGATAATGAATTTTTGGCAGGTAGTATCGGTCATATTTATAAGAATTAATTACTGGAGAGGAGACTAAAGTTGAAATGTTAAAGCAAGTGCATTGCCTGATATTAGACACAGCAGCGACAAAGTTTAGCTTCGAAATCTCTTCCTTCACGGCGAGAAAATATACTACCGGCAAAGAGTTAGAGGTGCATACAGACTATGTTATGAAAGTAAGAAAAGTTTCACGGGTCGTTCACACACAACAAAAAACATAAATAAGACGAACATTTTTTCCTCCAATTCCGTTATCGTTTTACATCCTTACAGTCAAGATGATATTTTAAATAGCACTACGTGAAATTATTTTATAAACATTTCTTTGGTATAAATTATAAGTATTGTATAAAGTTTTAACTATGCTTTCAGACTACTACTGGGATCATTCGTGACTAAGCAAAACATCCCTCACCATTATATTGCCGACGTAGTTAAAAAAGATATTTTCATCTCAATCAATCCCCTAATTTGGATACTGAAATAAGAGAAACTCCATGAACAGGCAAATTTGTGAGAGTTCAGTTGCAGGAGTGGTGGTGCATTTGAAATGTCTTGAGAATGCCGTAAAATGAACGTCGACGAAATCAAAAGTGAATCATAAGCGGTTGAGAAAAGAAATTGGTTCATAGTCCACTATGAGTAGGAAGAGTTTTATCTTGAAAGTGAAGTGAAGGAAACATGGGGAGAAAAAAACAATCTAAGAACTTAATGTGGTGTCTATGGACCAAGCTAAATCAGGAAATGAGTGCTGACGATACAACATTGCAATCCGCGGATACACAACGGCAAGGGACTTGTCATCTTCAGGTGCCGCCTGGTATTAACTAGGATAGTAACGGTTTCTCCGCTATAAAGTGGCGAACAACTGAACCGACTGACAGTGTGGAAGACTCGGGAGGAGGATGGACTCCTGACTACAGAGACAGACTGGAAGCGAAACATCTAAAGGAGAAGCATGGGATATAATAAAACACACAGCAATATACTGCTAAGTATTTACAGTAGAACTCCAATTATCCGAACTCCGATTATCCGAATAGCTTTTTATTTAAAACGGAAACGTACTGCTATTTAAAAAATAATGATTCTGCCTACACACCACATGAAACTTCTCACTGTCAAGCGGATGCGTGACTTTACTGCCAGAAACAGATGAATACAGTCAAACAGCTTACTTTGACCGAGATGTTCAGCAAGCAATGACTTATTTACAGTACGGTACGTACATTGTACTAATGTACAGTACTTGTAACTATGCTTAACATGTAAAAGTGTTGCCTTGTCATTTAATAAATTAAAAGCTCTTTTCTTTTAAATATAGTTTCTTCTCCCATTTTCAACATATATACAGTAATTAATTAAAATAGACACTTTTTTCGGAAAAAATCTAATTATCCGATTTTTTTATTATCCGAGTGATCCAATTGATTCGGATAATTGGAGTTCTACTGTATTATTATTAACTCTACTTTGCACCCGCTTGGGGTGATAGAAAGGGAAGGTGAGAGTAAATGAATATCTATACACTATACAGTAAGCTAAGTTTGATATTCAACAAGAAGGTTGGTTGGACCCTCGCTATTAAGGATATATACTTAGGCTGGTATTGGAGGTAGGGTGGTCAGTTCCTTTCCTCCTTACCTAACGCACCACGGTAATCCTAC
Source organism: Vandiemenella viatica (assembly GCA_031002005.1). Classification (NCBI taxonomy): domain Eukaryota; kingdom Metazoa; phylum Arthropoda; class Insecta; order Orthoptera; family Morabidae; genus Vandiemenella; species Vandiemenella viatica. The sequence goes on along the minus strand of JARYHS010011408.1, from coordinate 126,296,440 downwards.
CGAGTAAATTGATCTTCCAGTTTAACGTGGAATCCGAATCACGGAAGTTTCGTGACGTACTTAACATTACACAACAAGCTGTGCCAGAGGTGAACTGAAATATCTAGCATCATGCAATCACAGCCCGCGTGGAAATTTAGACATGTGGTGCTGCTATCTAGCAGTAATGCGATCACTCCATATCGACTCCAGCGAAGCCTAGCAGTTAGAATCTGAACTATCACATACCTGTCACCTTGACTGTTCATAATTTTGCCCTTTACAGGTTGAACTTCAAAAAATTCCTTTCTTACTTAATGATGTTACCAAAGCGGAGAACTAATCTTGGTTAAGAATGAAGGGAGTAAGATGGCTTGTCACAAAAACACTTTTAGGGAATAAAATATATGATTATCTTGGTCTTTCAAGTGACAACTTCAGTCCTCAAGCTGATGGTAATATGCAAGTAACCTGGTATCATTTAGTACTCCACTGCCCTGATGCACTGCTATGGAAAAATGTGAAGATAAGCCTCAAAGGAGGTGGGATAAGCCTCAAAGGAGATGGGATACAGCCTGTGATCAAGTGAAATGATTCGCAAAGTGGTAGCGGAAGTAGCATTATATATTGGAGGACAGATGATGAATGCGTAGTAGCTCGGAAGCGAGTCTTGTAAAATGTGTTGCCTTACTGGGTGAAAGGCGCCCTCAGCGTTAAGCACACGAGCGGCGTGTAAACAGCCGAGACTCTGTTGAGCTTCTGTTTTTCTAATCGATGGCTGCCTCGCACCTGCCTAACAGCCTGGCGACAAATACCTCCGAAGGCGCTGTATTGATCCCTTCCGCTCGGTAGCATCAGATAAAACGAAAACATCGTCTTAAGCACCGCCTTCAAAAGAGACAGAGTATTCTAGAGATAAATTCGAACTCCAAGGTTCTCAATGCAAAACCATTAAAGGAATTTTTTTTTTTTTTAAATCGACCGATTTGACAACGAGGGGTCTAAAGGTGGCCTGTGATTAGGGGCCGGTGTTAGGATTCTCGGGCTCAGGGTAAGCGTTCTTAGCTGTCACGTAACCGGTTGGGGCTCTCCCTCATACCACATGGGGTACATATGACCCGCTTACCCCCTCCACCACCCTGACCCCTCTAACGCCGGCCCTGTCTGTGATTCAAACCGCAATCTTGAGTTGGATGTCTTGTGTATTCTTAATCAGCACATAACTTAGGATCAAATATTCTGTCGGAACACGTATTACTTACAGACATTCCTATGAACAAAGTTTATGACACTCAGTGTCAGTGAAAAGTGGAACATTGTGTTTATATATTGATGGTACAAAAAACAGATCACCACTTTAACGCCAGGAACAGTTTCTGCGCCTTAACGACCTGAGACACGTGGTTAAGGTTTTATAATCTAAGTTATAAGCTTATAACTCAAGGAGTAATTAATCAAAGAAGAAAGCAAGACTACAGCAATATTCTAGAAATCGTATATGTTTCGCCTTTACTGGTACCTGTATTAGGTCTCGAGTTATTTAGACAGTTCCAATTTCGTCTGATCAACCTCTACATTTGAAATAATGCTTTAGTTGTAGATTTGGTTGATTATTGTTGTACATACTACACTGGTGGAACTCTAAATGTTGTTTGGAAATTGCCCAAACCAAGTAGCTCGCCCTACAAGCAATCTACATGGGCCAGGGAATTGTATTCGTAAAATTCGCAACCAACAAAATTGTAGCAACCGTTTTTATAGCAGTTTCTTCTCGCTAACCGGAAACGCTTAACAATAGTGTGCTATAAAACAGCTTTGGTCCTCGAATTTGAGGGACGGTAACAATAAACGTTGCTTATGTAGTGAAATGCACCCCAAAGTACGCTTTAGAGATACGAAAGGAGACCCTGATTTCAAAATGCAACAAACGGTATTTTTATTGTGAAAGCTGTAAGAATTTCATACAATATTTAAACAAAAAGTTTATAAAAGCTATTAACAGATGGCGCTGTACGCTGTACAGCTCGAATCAGAATGCACGAATAAACTCGTCCTCTGCAAGCAGTCTTTGCAATGAATGAATCGCATCACAAAGTTTTCAAAATGTCCGCCGCTCGATGTACAGAGATGCCGCAACCGCAGAATGAAATTTGCCATTACATCCTGCAATGTCTCAACGGAAATGGATTCAGTAGCCACACAGATCAATGATTCAAGCGCTTCCAGCGTGGTTGCGTGGTTTCGGTAACGTCCTTTGCTGCTTCATTCAATGGTGGAACTGATTGCTCTGGACTTCGAAGCACTATTTATAGGCACGTATTTATTTCAATTATCGGGGCATAGGTTAACAGCATAAGTAACTTTTTTCGAAACTTCTGTATGAAATTCTTACAGCTTTCACAATAAAAATACTGTTTGTTGCATTCTTCTGTCGATCTTTGTCTTCGAGATTTTACATTTTGAAAGCAGGGATTCATTTTTTGAATACCCTGTACATTAGTTTCGTAAACTTGGAATTGAAATTACACCAGTTTTTCACATTCTGGCAAACTTTCGATATTGTGTTAGAGGCGTAATTGACGGGTTTGATTGGACTGTGAAAAATGCCACTGTTCTCTTGGTCAAGCAGAGGTCGAAAATCCTAGTGAGTAACTTGACCAGGAAGTGCGAGCAAATCATCTCCATCCCCGAGCAGGCGAGCTGCTTTTCAACAGAAAACTGCGCAGCGTAGGGTCATCGATATCCATTCACTATACAAAGTGGCTGCTGTTCGTTCACCAGGGGATCAACGTTGTTTTTGCTGAAGATACGACATTGATCGCCACAGCTTAGGGAGCGTCCATAAACCACGTGCTCCATTTTGGCCTCCTGTGTACCCCCTCCCCCCCACGTAGCCGGACGAGGCTTTTGTCTCTACCCCCCCCCCCCCTCTCCTGCGTACCACGTAGCTTTCTTCCATATTGATTCCAGAAGACATTTTGTACTGTTTTCTCCAGTCAGAATATAGTAAATTACATATGGGGATAATTAAATGACGGAAATAAATATTTACATGCTTCTATGTGTTCTGTATCTCATTTTAATTGAGACAAATCAAATGAAAGAAAAGCTACGTGGCCTGGCTCGGATACCCCACCCCCCACCCTTATACCGAGCCACGTAGTTTATGCACGATCCCTCATCGTTCCGCTCACGAGTATTGATACACACAGTTAATATTCCCTATGCTCCACTAAGCAGTTAAGTAGTTCTGACAACTACACGAATGATTAGTGGTTTTTATTTTGCACAGATTGTGTAATTATTAAATAAATCTGAATTTACATAAATAAATAAATCCTGCCTCACGTTATTTAATTATGATTCTGCTTTTGACAGCCAATCCTGTCCTTAAATACAGGGTATATTCAAAAAGGACATTTTGCATTTTTACTTCTCACAAACTATAAAAGATAAAAAAATACGTGACGCACATCAATGGATGGAGGAAAGATCATATCTGTAACCGCCACCTATTAGTTCCATTCTTTCCCGCCAACAGCGCTGTTGTCTGTTTACTTGGAAATAGCGACGCCAGAGATGTCGTTTTGTGTGCTACCGTATGCAAAAAGTAAATCCGTCGTTGACACGCGGCATGCATTCCATAGTAAGTTCAATAAAATGTCGCCTCGTCATAAATACCTTTACCATAGGCAAGACGGCTGCATATGCAAAAGAAAAACCATTGGTCGTCCTCGAACGTCAAATGGAGATGTCGAGCGTTTCCGAAGTGTTTTTTTTCACGGAACTCTAGGAAGTTCACTACACAGGCAGCTAGTGAAGTTGGAATTTCGCAGACTACGGTTTGGTGTTTTCTTAAGAAATCTCTGCTTATGAAGCCGTATAAGTTTCATCCTGCCGATCGTGAAAGGAAGGTACGAATTTTGCACTTTAATTCTGCAGGTTTTGGAAGATAACACGTTTTCGAACGACTATGTTCTTCCGGTGAAGCAACTTTTCATCTCTCTGGTTAAGTTAATCATCGCCATAATGGGTCCTGACAATCCTTACTTTGTCATCGAACATGAAAAGGACTAGCAGAAGCTGAAAGGGGGTTTGAGTTGTTACTGTTAGCAAATTTGTTTGTTGTGCAACAAATAATGCTCGTGTAAAATGTATACAGTAAAGCTTCGAACTTTCCTCTATTTATTGATCTATGGCACGGATTTGTCTCTATTGCAGTTTGTGGGAAATAAAAATGAAAAATCTACTTTTTTTAATACTCTTGATGTGCCACAATTTACAGTCAATAGTCGATTAATTTAAAACTAGATGACCCATGCGAAAATTTCGAGAAAACAATTAATAGTAAGATTGGGGTTTGTAACAGGATGATAGAAGAACCGCCTGATTTGTTTAAATTGTTTATTTGTTTAGTGTTATAGGTACGAAACAAAAGCTGACACCAGTGAAGCAGTTTACTCATATCTGTGATATGTGCTACTGCTATCTAAAGGCTCGGCTCTGAAATGTCTCATGCACACGATATTCACAGTTATTATCTTTGCCCTTTACGGATCAAATTCTGAAAAATTTCTTTCTCAATTTATAATGTAGCCTGAGTGGAGACCTTAATCTCTTAAATAATACCTCATTTATCTATTTAGGCTAGGAGTCAATGGAGATAAATGACTCGAAACAAAAAAACAAAAAACACTTTATGGAAATAATGATACTTTTGTCCTTGAAGGGTCAAATTCCAAAAAAAAAAAAAAAAATCCTTTCTTAAAATATGTGAACACGGCGGAGACCTTAATCTTTAAAATGATACCTCATTTATCTATATCGGTTAAATATCAGGTAAGTAAATGGCTCGTGACGCAAACATGCGTAGAAATACTGATACTTTCAACCTTCAAGGGTCGAATTCCAAAAAATTCCTTTTTTTAAAAATGTGACGTGACCACTGCGGGGACTTTAATCTTTAAAATGAATCCTCATTTATCTATATCGGTTAGATATCAAGGGAGATAAAAGGCTCGTGATACAATGACGCGTTGCAGAAATATTGATACTTTTGTCCTTAAAAGGTCGAATTCAAAAAACTTCCTGTCTTATTATATGATGCCAACACAGCAGAGATCTTAATCTTTAAAATGGTACTTCATTCAACGATTTCAATTAGGTATTCAGGGAGATAGATTACTCGTGACACAATAAAAAACAGCCTTTTATAAATATTGACATTTTTGCCCTTTAATGGTTTATTTCCGAAAAATTTCTTTCTTAAAATATGATGTGGCCAAAGTGGAGACCATAAGCTTAAACATGACATCTCATTCATAGACTTCGGTTAGGTATGAAGGGAGCTAATGGCTTATGACAAAAAACACCTTATAGAAATAATACTGATTAATAACCAAAATATTAGACTACCACAATATAGTAACATTATATTAATCCAAGTTCTAATTTGAGTGTTCTGACGGGAAATAAAGATGCATACTGATTTTCGGTAGTGAACACGTAACTCTTAAATTTTTCACCTTTCGGTCGTTGAAGTTAGTGGCGACACTGGACGTTGCGTCCTCTGGCGGTTGAGATTTACGATCTACTAGATCGTTTCGTGTGGCGATAGCAGGTATACATTCACGACTGCCTAACAACGCTTCAAGAGTGTAAAAGCAGACAGGCGACTAGTGGTTTCTCAAGTCAAGTGTCTGATGTACTAAGCAGGATGCCTCTGCTGCTTGTGCTCATCGGAACGGGCCCAGCACGATACCGTGAAGACCGAACGCGGATGAATAAAGGTTCATGTTCTCAGACATTCAGGTATAAATATATATGCCACAACAGTGGTTAATAAAATTAACAAAAATATAACAAAAGGTATCAAGTCCGATTATCCGAGGTAAACGGGACCGGGAACACCTCGAATAACCGGAGGTCAAGAAAGAGGTTACAGTGAATGGAAAAACGTATTGAAACTGAAATAATACAATTTATTTAGTTGTTTTTTTGTACATTAATTACGATCATTTGCCAAAAAAGTCTTTGTCTTCTGTGTCATAATTTTGTTTCTCTTCTTAGCGGAAGTATAGCGCCAACGCTGTAGCATCACTATGTCGGATGATTTGCTTTCTACTCGACACACCAATAGGTGATACACGCAAGAGTTACAGTACCATACTTAATATCGTACACACGCTAGTTGGAAAAATATTAAATATCTTCATAAAAGCTCCCTATCATACTTCAAAACTTTGCCTCGGTTAACCCGGTGGCTCGGATAATCGGAACTCGGATAACCGGAATTTTATTGTATTAACAATTATTTTTGATATATTGAGCGGGGCAGTTGACGGCAGATGAGAGACGAGACAGAATTTTGTGCAGTAGGCACGAGTAGCAACGTAAATGAAAAGAAAAGACCTGTTAAAAATTGTAGTGGAAAGAACGAATGAGTGCGGAAACGGACACACATGTAAGATCAAAACTTTATTTCAATTTAATACGAAAAAGAAAATAGTTGTAAAATAGATTGCAGGTAAGGTGAAAAGCGTTATCCTGTATATTTTGTCCCTCATTATATCATTTACAACTTAGCTTTCGCAAATTATAATCCTCCTCATTACTTCCACGTATCATTCCTCTAAACAAATAATGAATGCAGTCGATAAACTAAGGTACCTAGCGTGGTGCGTGAATGACAACGCTCTGGCCTTGTATTCGTCAGGACGCAGGTTCGAATCCCCGTCCGGACAACTAGATTTCGGTTTTCCATAGTTTCCTGAAATCATTCCAGGCAAATGCCAGGATGGTTTCTTCAAAACGCCAAGGCAGAATACTTTCCGTCCCTTCCTTCAGTCATTTCCCTTCCCATAGGAAAAAAAAAAAAAAATAGCAAAATTTTTTGAAACTTTTCATTCCTTAAATCACACTGCACTGAGCTTCTTAAAATATAAGTAACATTGCACTGGAAGTACTGAGCATTATACTCATGGACAAGTACTGCTCTAATAAAGAACTGCCAAGCAGAAGTCAAAACAAACATCGAAAGGATGGTTAAAATCCGTCTATCATGATGTGTTATAATACGTCATCCCAGTCCCAGGGTTCTTACTCTTTTAGCAAAAGAAAAATTAAGGCCTTTTAAAGGCCTTTTTAAGGCAATTTTTCATATTTTTTAAGGCTATATTTAACGTATATTAAAACGTTATGAAAAAAATAATATGCAACTTACAGCAAAGAAATTAAAATATTCATGTTAAGATTATGATGAAATAATATTTGAGTTTATAAATTAATAAACAATAAATTTCTAATAAATTTACTTTTGTTTTCACACAATACAGTGAATATTGAAACTTTTTTCCTTTTCATATAATAAACATAAAATATAAAAACTACTATACCCCCCAAAAACTGACACAAGGGCAAAAAGAAATAGTACCACCTTAGTAATAAGAATTACTAACATATAAATACATAATTTAACTTAATTTGTTTTTATACATTATAGCACATTAGCAGTTACATCAGAGAAAGGACTGCCAAATTGTCAGCTCAATTACTTATCAGATTTCAGGTATAATGTTGAATGAGGAAGACTCACCCCCCCCTTTTTTTTTTGAAAGCTACATGTAAAAGAACCTTTAAAGATGAAAAATTTTCCATAGGTTTAAGAAACAGGTTTAATACAACTTTTTCAACATCTTTTGAGTTACAGCATATTTAATCAAATATTTTCTTATATGAGTAAAGTTTACTTTCCAGATGAGCTACAAGATGTTATAAGGATAAACATAAAACATACTGGTAAGAGTCATTAAAATGTATGCAGGTTAAATAAAAAAAATATACACTTTTTTAATGATATTTTTTTTATTTTCACATTGTTTAAAAACAAAGGTCAATTCTCTTTTAAATCTTTCAATAGAGCCTTAATTTTACTTTCAACATCCTCAAATTCAGCTTTTTTAACTTTAGCGGTTTGTCGAAAACTATTGGACTGTGTGATGTACTTAACATCCCCTATAACCTCAGCTTTATCTGTTAGTTTATCAGCATTATCTTCAAGATCTTTAATTGCAGTTACTAGGTGTGCCTTTTACACTTCAAATCTTCCAAATCATCTAAAATAGATTTGCGTTTCACTCCCTGAATCCCTGTATTCTTTGCATTTTTTTCTCTTCCAGGTACGCAATATATTTTTGACAAGCCATAGCTGCCTATATCCTTAACTCCTTAGTTATTAACAACTTATTTTTGCTGTTTTTGAAATGTTGACTGACTAATCTTTGAGCCACTAAAGACTATTCTTTTAAATTTTCAACTTCCAACTGCTTGTTCACAGAGAAGCCTAGTTCAACATCAGCTTGTCCATGTGATAACAGCAACAATATTTTTATTACTTTGTGTACTCTGTTATAATCTTCTTTGCCTAGATACTTCTGTAAAAATATATCTAATCCTGGATTCTCATCATGTGGATTAAATGAGCTGAAGTGGTTTGAAGCAATAAAACAATATATACATAAGAAACTTGTTAGAAATTGCCAAGAAATGTAAGACGCAGGCATGTACGAAGCAGAACTACATAAGAGAGGATCTGTGCAAAGACTACTACTTGCTTGAAATATAAGCACTTTGACTCGCACTTAGTCAAGGTCGAGCCAAAGAGAAATCTGCAGATCGGCGCGTCGCCGGGATAGTGAAATTTACTACGCCGTATCTCGGTGTTAAAAAAATCAGGCTTTTTCAAAGATTTTAAGGCTTTTCAGCAAATTTTAGGGCCTTTTAAGGGCCCTTAAAAATTAAAATGAAAATTAAGGCCTTCTTAAGGCTTTTTAAGGCCCGTAAGAACCCTGAGTCCAATTATACTACAGACTTAAATTCAACTAAATATATATCAGGTTGAAAGATTACACAGATGCTTGCTGCAAAAGAATCTTTAATCATTTTATTCACTAAAGTAGGGATAAAAAGAAGATCTGTTCAGAAAAATATCTTCAATTTTATCTCACATTTCATCCGCTGAATGCTTCTGATAACGATATGACATCACACAGTCAGTCAGAAGAAATGTGTAAAGACACAATGCCCTTTTGTGGTTTGCTATTGTCTGAAAAGTGCTTTGGTGCAGCAGTCCGCGAAGTTACTGCGTAATTAAAATCAGGGGAACAGAGGGGAAAACGGCATTCAGTCCGAAACCTGAAAATAGTGGCGCTGCGGTCGTAAATACCACGTGACGGCAGGAAACAGCACATGCGGTGTCGACAGCTGACCACTCCGAAGAAATGCCAACTAGCACCCCAGCTCTTCTCGCGAGATAGATCCTAATATTAAAAGGAAAAGAAACAAAGGTGGAGCAAAGTTTTGTTTTTTACCCGTCTCGTCTTTGACTTAAGTTTAATTTTAATGGAATACGATATTTGTTACGTTTTCAAATACACTGAATGATAGAAGTTAGTAAATATCTGGTCATAATCTTCAAATTCATTTTTACTAAAGTTGCAAAAACTGTCTCTGAGAAAAAGGTAGCCAAGTCGGACTCCTGTTAAGAATACGCACAAAATTACCAGAAAAGTACGTTAAACGAAATAAAAGACTTAGCCTAACATCTTACTTGAAATTCATAATATTTGATAATTTACCATCTAAGATAGGGGTTCCCAAAGTTTTTCGTACCACGTCCCCTTTTCGTCAAAAGAAAAATTCCCACGCTCTCTCTCCCCCCCCCCTCCCACCTCGCAACAATTTTATTAGTACTAAGATAAATGCCTACTTTTTTGTACTAAAAAGACATCTCAGAGGAAACTCAGTGATGTGAGAATAAAGGTTTTAAACTCTAAGAGGCGGTGATGGAGACAAACTACTTCCGACGGTGTAGAGTTCGGTTAGCGTCCACACGGGCATCGAAGCCTCCTCGCACTCCCACCCCCACCCAGTTTGGAAACCCATACTCTAAGAAAAAAGTGATAAGTTTCTACGCTAATAAGTTCTTCCACTAACAACAAAAATTATCACTTTTTCTCACCAAGGTTTCTGCTTTGGCCAACTGAAATAGCATTTCAGATTCAGTAAAGTATTAACATCAGTTGTGGGGAACACTATAAAAGCGATGTTTAATGCACATCTGCAAAAACTTTCACTCCTACTAAATATATATATATATATATATATATAAGAATGCAGCACCATCCAAGCGAAATAAATAGGAGGCTCGACCTAAGCATCCGGATCCGGTTACTTTCCTATATTTTTAGAAATTACAAAGGACAGGCCTCCAAAATGTTTGGTGAAAAAAAAGTGTTTTGGCGAGTTTCGTTAGCAGCATCTTAACAAATATTTTAGCCGAGAATTGAGGAATACCTGCAGAACAGTATAAAGACCTAATATGGCGAACAATCTCTAGCCTAAATTTGTAGATACAGTTCCATACGCAACCAACAGAGACCGTCACGATCGACCCGACAAAATGTCGCGCCCATTTGACGGTATGGTACTTTTCATCTCCGCTGAGATATACGGAAATTTATACAAAAATAAATAACAGCTGATGAAAATACTATAGTCAAAAAGCTAAATCACATTCCTCGCTAACCGATAGCTAAGATAATTAAGTCATAACACCCAACAGTAATTACTACTGACTGGTGGTCCTCTTTCCTTTTTCTATGCATCAGATTTTTCCTTATATATATGTCTTATTTTGTTTCTTGATTTAAAAAAAAAAATCCTTTCACACAGCGAAATGAGGTACGAAGCAAAACATAGTAATGTACACCCACATCCTCAAGGAAGCTTCCAGATCGAAGTGAAATAACTGTGTCATGGCGATACCGTGTGGCTAAACAGTATTCAAATCGCGGAAGCAGGATGGCACAAAGAACACGTTTGGATTACATTATGCGAGGTTGGATCAGTAGATTAGTGGTTGGCCACAGTCGTTGCATGTCCTATGACGGCTGTAACGAAGATTTCACAATGAAGGAAACATTCAATGGCAGTAAAATCCAGCGTCAAGATAGTTATCTTGGGGGTACTACGACTGTTTGTTTTTATAGCGATGACATCCTGTAACAGTATATATCTCTTTTTCGAGATTCATGTGGACTTGGGTTCCATTTGATGGATAATGCCGACCCAAACAGGACGAATACCTGCAAGATTAGTACATCACATCATTAGTACATTAGTACAGTGGCCAGCTCACTCCCCGGATTTAAATCCGTTTGAACATGCATGGTGTGATCAAATGAAAAGGTACGAAACGACGTAAAAACGTAACAGTTAAATATTTGCATATTCCGTTATGGGAGAACGTAGCGAGACATCTCGGGATGCGATTGGAGTCTCTGACTGGGATCGGAGCATGCGCGGGCGCCCGCATGCGCAGTAGAGAGCAGAGGCTCTTATCAAAAGCGGCGTCCAAATGATGCGGCAGTTCGTATGAGGACAGGATGGCGTACAGGTGGGGGATGTGTACTGTGAGACACTCCGACGCCTATGCAGGTCCATCAAGAACAGAAGACCGGGGCTGCTCACGAAGGGTGTGGTTCTGCTCCATGATAACGCGCGTCCACACGTCTCCAGAGTCACACACATGGAACTGGCTAAGTTCAAGTGGGAGACATTGGACCATCCGCCCTACAGTCCGGACATGTCGCCCTGCGATTTCCATGTGTTTGGTGCACTGAAGAAACGCCTGAAAAGGAAGCGCTTCAACTCGGACGACGTACTCAAGGACGCTGTGAAGGACTGGGTCTCGTCACGGCCACAGGAATTCTGGGAACAAGGAATCCTGCGGCTTGTTCATCAGTGGGATCGTTGTGCTCAGGCCTATGGTGTATATTTTGAATCACCCCTTGTATTTACTACTACTGCAGTGTTATTATTTTAATTGTAAATTGTGTAAATGTTTGTAGACAGATATATCTTTGCAGGTTGTTGCAATCGGGGTAGATTAGTATAGCCTGTATAGAGTATCTTTGGTTCGGCGCAGTCGGGCAGTTGTGTTCGTGCTGTAAAAGTTGGTCTCTGCGCGGGCGAGGAAAATGTTAGTGTCAGAATGCGCAAGCAGAAATAATTTGTCGAGTAATGTAAAATGCAAATATGTAATGTCCAGGTTGATAGTATTAAATTTAACGTATGTGATCAGAACGGTGTATCTTCTTTACTGATATAATAATACCTCCCGATTAACTCGCGGGTATATTTCATTATTGGCGCAGGAGGACGAATTAACGACGCATCTACAAACTTCTATGGGTATATTAGAAAACTGAGGTGAATGTAAGGTATTCAGACTACTGTAGATAACAAGGGAGTTGAAGTCACCGAGGATTTTAAATTTGCAGAACTATTGAGTGACTGGTTTAGTGATACAACTAGAGACAATCGTCCTATGATGGGAAGGAATGAATCGGAGGAGAGTCTCGCTAAAAGTATAATCGAGGAAACCACAAAATTTGAAATAAATTATCAGGAAATTATGAAGGAACTCAGAAAGCTAAAAAAACGTAAAGGGGCTGGTGAAGATAATATTACCATAGATTTATTAAAGATTGTGGGATACGATATTGTAACTTGCCTTGAAAATTTATTTAAAATGAGTTTGGAGTCTTGCTGCTTACCAGAGGATTGGAAAAGAGCGATAGTAATATCGGTTCATAGAGGAGAGGTTACATATAGGATTGAAAATTACAGACCAATTAATTTGATATCAGTAATAGGCAAAATGCTGCAGAGATTGATATGCAAAACTATATCTGAAATATCTGTGAGGAAAGAAACTAATTTTCAGATCGAGAACATGGCTTCAGGCAAGAATATTCATATGAATTCCAGATGGTGGACTGTATGCAAGATATTTCAGATGAATTGTACAAGGGAGGCCAAGTTGATACACTATCAACTTGGCACTAGATCTTTCCAAGGCATTTGACAGAGTGAGCCATAAAATGGTTTTAAATAAACCGAAACCTATTGGATTGGATGAAAAAGTTACTGGTTGGGTAGAGGAATTCTTAAAAGGTAGAAAGCAAAGTGTTACAGTAGGAAATGCATTATCAAAAGAGGTAGAAGTAAATATGGGAGTGCCACAGGGTAGTGTACTGTGACCATTTCTGTTCATAATTCTAATGAATGACTGTGTTGATGGGTTACGGTCAGAGTCTAGGTATTTTACAGATGATATAATAGTATACAATAGGATAAAAACAGGTTAAGACTAAACAGCTGCAGGGTAACCTGGATAGAATATCTAAATGGGTTGGTCAGCATGAAATGAAGATAAATGCCAAGAAAAGTTAGCTATTAGGTACACAGATAAAAAACAAAAGGTTAATTACGATTATAGGGTGGGGTCAGAATTGCTTGTTGAAAGCTTGAAGTGTAAATATCTTAGCATAACGTTTGATAACAAACTCAATTGGGCAGAGCACATTGGGCAGGTGGCAGGAAAAGATTACAAAATCCTTCATTTACTGGAGAGGGTGATGAGAGGATGTACCAGAGAAGTTAGGAAGTTTGGCTACGAAACTTGGGTCAGCTCATTGGTTGAATATGGTGGTGTAGTTTGGGACCCACAGTTTGGTTATCAAATACAGGAGTTGGAAGGTGTGCAAAGAAGTGCAGCTAGATTTGTTTGTGAAAATTATCGCAGGACCCAGTCAGTCACTGATATGATACGGGAGCTGGGTTGGGACTCATTGGAGAAAAGAAGGAGTGTGAAGAGAGTGCTGGAATGTACAGGGCATATGTTGGTGATGGAGTTTGGAGGGATATTGGAATTAGGAATAGTGCAAGGAAGGGGAAAGGCGACCATGACTACAAACCTGCGCTCAATTTCATGCGTAAAGGAGTGGGAAAATTTTCTTTTGTTGGTAAGGGTGTCATGGATTGGAACAAATTACCAAATGTAGTGATGAATAATTTTCCAAAAACGCTTAAGGAATTTAGAAATGCCACACTGGACGGTCTGATCCACATTACAGGGAGCCGTGCGAAGATACGTATCTCGTATTGGCGTTATGTCACCGGTGGAGGAACACAGCATACGACCAATCCCACCCACTGTCCATATTCGCGTTCCTTGTATAGCTTTTATCAGTAGCACTGTCAAGAGTCAAACTGTTGCCATGGTCCCTTTTAATGCACACATTATCACAGTGTCCCACATTTTTCCACGGATCTCGAAGATCCCGTAAGTTATGGCTGTGAGTGTAATTAAAAATCCAAACACTCATTCGACAGTCAACGAGTAATTACAGTTATTGATGTGTGAGTGAAGACTTTACCGGCGTATCGATGCAACAAAATCTTCTCGGGAGTCCAGCCTGATGGTGGTGTAAAAACACGACGTTTCGACAGCTGACTCTGCAGGCAGATACAGTCAGCTGAGAACAACTACAGATACCTGATGAAGACAGCAGAGTCAGCTGTCGAAATGTCGTGTTTTTACACCACCATCCGGCTGGACACCCGAGAAGATTTTGTTGCATTAAAGTTATTAATTAATAGTTTGATTTTAATCACCCTACTTCCAGATTCAATTAAATACATAAAATCTAAATTTTTATTTTAATCTCTTCGAACTACATATGTCTATTTGGTTGCTTAGTAGAATCATTGGAAGTTTTACATAAGTTAGAAATGTGTAATACCACCATAAGATACACGTTGGTAACTAAGCAGTATAAGAAGTTATAAACGGCGATAAACTTTATTTAACAGGAAATTAAATGAAAAACTGCAATCTACAGCGCATATATCACCAACAATGATCTGGTATAGAAAAAATATAAGAAAGTAATATAGGTACGTGGAACTTGATTCATTTACACTCACAAGGAGTATTTATACTGAAGACTGCCAACTTCATTAAAAAATATGCAACCATAAATCAGGTTTTCTATATTTTACCTGAAAGAGTCAGCAATCACAGGTTGAACCTTAAGCAGTGAGATTGTTTTACTGGTCTTCAGGATCGTTTAATATTAAAAATAGAAAGATAGAACCACCCTCTAAAATTGCGTAAATTTTGTACATCATCCATGTACAGCACGTAAATGTATGTATCTCTTGCATATTAACGAAGGACTTTTGAATACACATTATTTTTATACTTATAATGCCTGCTAATTTCAAAAGGGCTTTCTTTACCTGAAGGTTTTGCAAATTTTGAAAAAGGAAAGTAAGGTAACGTGATAAAGTTATGCAAAAGGGGCGAAAAAATAGAAACCTTTCCAGGTAATAGAGAAACCCTAAAGGCCCACCCATCGTTCTAAACCGCCAAATTTACAATTGACAAAAAGATAAGGATGTGCTGAAATCATACGGCGAATGGACAAAAATCAGTTCACAGCAAAAAAAATAAAAAAATATAAAAAATTACACAGTATTAAAATAATCACCCATTTTTATTTAGGGTTTTACGGATTTATGTCACGTTAATTAGATGCGGGAGAGCATTGGGGACAAGGTGCAAGAAATAATTCGGCCATTGGCTTTTGAAGGAACCATCTTGGTATCCCACTGAAATATTGCGGGAACCAATGTAAAATCGAAATCTGGATGGACAAGACGGGCATCAAACCCGAGTCTTACCGAACGCCAGGCCCGAGCGATAATCTCCCACCCATTCGGTCCTCTAAATTCACCTAAACCAAACCAGAATAAAGTGAAAAAAAGAAAAGTGTTTTATATTAATACTAGCATTTTCCCGCGGTTTCGCCCGCACAACCATTGATGTGTGTAGAAATGAGTTTTACTTTTGTATTTTCTTTTTTTTAAAAGTATAAGTTTTTAATGTAGTATCTTCGTAACTTTTTATCGTGCGTTAAATTCCACAATTTAGCTAAGCTTACTGTAGAGTTAATCTTTGATATAGTGGTTCGATTAAATTTTCTATATTTCAGAAGAGCGAAGCAATAAATGGCCAAAGTTACATACTCAAAAATCAATATTAACATAACAGAATCAGCTGTGTTGTAGAGTAATATTTGGTTGGTATCTGGTAAGGGAGTGTTTATATGAGATACAGTATGATCTGTGGTGCTTATTTGTTCTCTGTACGAAAGAATTATTATTTCTTGCTCCGTTCCCCTGTCATTTATAGTCGTAAGATGTACCACAGATTTTAAACAAGACAACAAGCTTTCAATCTGTGACTACCCCTTCTAAATTGGTTCGGTAGTTTTTGCGTGACAAGTCTTGACAAAGCGATAGACAGACAGAAAAATTTCATTTGCTTGGTCTTGTGTCAAATGGGGATGAGGCCGGTTGCCCAGAGTCCTAGCTAACAAATGAGAAAGGCTGCATCTCCAAGAATACCTCTGCCTAGCTCAAAACGCGTGCATTGTATAATCGGGACGTGAATCAGATGTCCCACAGTAGTTACGCCCGAACATGTGCTACATCCGGCATCACCGCCTCCGTGCTGCACTCTCACGAGTCATTTGACATCGTTGCAACAGATATTATGGCAGTTGGCCTCAAATGTCATTCGGTCATTGGGCTAAGGTCTGTGAATGTCCGGAGCGACTAGGCAAGAGTTATAAACGTATCTAGAGTTGCGAAATACCCGCAGCTCGGTTGCTACACATGGGAGGAGAAGAGGGTGCGTGCAAATAACTATACATATTAGTGTATTCGTACTGTAGTGCTCTCTAAGACTAGTCAGTCCAAAAATATTTCGTATATAATGTCCTTTTCAAATAATTTTTTTAGTTAATTTAACTGCGATGTAGCGCACGTTTCGTTGGCAATTTCTGCGCGTTAATATGCGAATCAGCGTTAAAATCATTTTACTTTCTTACTTTAATCTCGAGTTCTGTTGAAGTCAAGATTATTGAGGACCATATAACCTTATGGAGGATGCTGTCTGTCAACTGTGCAAGCTTTTTCACAGATGATTTTGTGATATAGTATTTTGTTCGTGTAACACGATGTTTTTTGTATTTTCGTGATAGGATAAAACCGTCTAAAACCGGTAAACACGATTGCAGGTAAAAGAACGAAGACTTGCAGCCCACTCTTTTTAACCTCCACATGTCTTTCATCGTAGTGCTTGTAAGCACAGACAAACTACCGGATTGTGTTTTTGTTTTGTTTTTTGTTTTAGGTTACTGTACTTCACGGAAAATGGAGCCCTATTGCTAATGCCAATGATCCACTGTCTGTCCGTCTCTTAAGACCGCTAACATATAAACGGAATAAGCTACGGACTTAAAATTTATTGTTACTTAAATTTGCGCATACAGAGTATTTCGTTACCCCAAAACCGTATAGTATATTTATTTTTTTTTTTTTTTTTAAAAAATTGAGTTATATGGTGTTTACATGGAAATAAAAGGACCAAGCAATAATAAAAAAAAAATCTTCAGCGTGTAACAGCTCGTCAAGTCGAGAACTTTTCTTTTTAGTAGCCTTCAAAGTTGTCAATTTTGTACCATTATTGTTACCGGAACTATCACAAAAACGGAATTACCTCAGAACTAGAAAATAACTGTAATCTCTAATTAATCATCAAATATTGAAAACATACTTTGTAAGTTGTAAAGTTCTAATTTTGAGAATACTTTGATGTATACTAACAATTTTTACTGTAAATGCTGTAAATTAAAAGTGCCTTACATTCCTATAGTAAATCTGTTTGTAACTGAACGATACAATTGGAGAGCGGTGGAACGAAGTCCGCTAACAAACCATGGAATGTGTAATTTTTTTTTAAGCTTACGGCTTTACGCCTCGTTGAGGTAATTAGAGGCGGGAAAGGACTGCAGACAAGGAAAGGGAACGAAATCGGCCATGACCTTTCGAAGGAAGCATCCCGGCATTCGCGTGGAGTGATTTCGGGATACCATCGAAAACCCAAATCTGGATGCTCTGACGGGAATTCGAACCGGCGTCCTCCCGAATGCGAGGGCCAACCGCTCACTCACCACGCTCGGTAAAAAAAAAAATTTGACATTAGAATTTGTGCCAAGCGACTGCCATCTGAACAACCAAATTCGAGATATGTTTGATCATTACACTACCCTAAAACCGAAAGGCTCGACTCCGGTTAAATACTATCATTTGTTAAGTCTTCAAGTCTCGTCAACGTCTTGATCATTAGAGGAGAGAGAGAACTGGGAGTAAAAAAAATGGGAAGGAATTCGGTCTTAGCAGTATGTAAGACGAATTTAGACATCCACCTCGAGTGATTTCATAAACAGAAATCTGGATAGCCGGCCGGGAATTCTAAAATGATCGCAGTCTTAAAACCGCTAAATCTAATAATGGGAAATTAAAGGGTGGAGAGTATTTTTCTTATTTTCTCCGTGCTGTTGTATAATTTTATAAGATTTTATTCGTATACTTTCGGAAAATTCGGATACTTAGAGACCGAGCACAAACATGTATTAATGAAATGTAAAAATTGGCAGATTGTATCACATTTCAACGTTTCTGTGGCGATGTTACGCCATCTCATAAAAGTGTAACAATCTTTCTCCTTAACATATGAATGACCTTTTTGCTATCAACAACCACGTTTGAGAGTGATATCAGTTATGTCATTAAAGTGAGTTCAATGTTCTGCATTAATAGGTAAATTCATACAAAACATCACATATATTTGAAACATCCGTATAAATCATAATGCACTAATTGTGGGTTCAGGGTATACTTTATGTATTTCAGTAACTATAGATCTCATGTAATATAAAAACTTCTCAGGTTTCAAGCCGCGTCAAAATTGAATCGTCTGGCGACGTTTCGGCAGCTCGCACCGCTTCCATCGTCAAGTCCCGCTTAACACCGCTAGATCTCATGGTTTGTAATACTTCCGTCACATATGTTTATCAAACACATACACGTGACTATAGCGATTCAACTGATAGAACACACACAAAGTGTTGGTAGTAGTCATTGATATACTGTAGATTCGAGAATGCTCCTGTCGATCGATCTTGTACAGTTTTCTATGATGCACCATCCTTGTTGCGCGGCATGATCGAGGAAGATTTTTTTTTTTTTTTGTTATCAGTCTTTCGACTGGTTTGATGCAATCCTCCATACTTTCCTATCTTGTGCTAAACTCTTCATGTCTACATGTCCCTTAAAACCCACGTCCTCAATTATCTGCTTCATATACTCTAATCTGTCTTCTTCTACAGTTCTTACCTTCGACTGTTCCTTCCACTAGCAAATTAACCAATCCAGAATGTCTCAAAATATGATCTGGAAGATACTGTGCGCTATTCCTGCATTGCCTAGCCTTCGTATGTCCACCTAACATTCGTTTATCCACAGAGCCTGCGGAAGCTCCAGCGATCACAGCTTGTCCGAGTAGTAAGGACCGGTAATAGGAATAACTGAGCGAGTTCGAGCGTGAATAGACAGCATTTTGCACGACACTATTATACACGATTGTTGAAGCAACAACCATGAAGTGTTCACAAGCATGGAGGAAAGAAATATATGGAGACGAAATACTGCTTATTCTGTGACGCCGCCTCTAAACTCTCGACTGATACTGCGCATGCGCAGTGGTGGCGGCAGCCATATTACTTATCCATACAATTGCTGATTGGAGACAGTATATCCCGAAAACTAAGCAATATATCGAAAAAATTTAGTGTTTATTTTCGATTTTTCTCGTAGTGTTACATAAGAATCCATCATCAAATTTCACTTTTTGCGAAATTTTTCTTCTGCATTTCAACTCAGTTTTGAAACAGTATATCTCGAGAACTAGGCAAGATATCGAAAATTTTTATTCTTTATTTTTTATTAGCCTAGACTTTTTAAATAAGAATACATCAAAGTTTACTTTGACCAATTGTTTCTTCTTAATTTCAACCAAAAACATCTCACATTTGGGACAGAATATCTCGAAAACTAAGCAGGATATCAAAAAATTTAAATCAAGTTACATAATAATCCATCATCAGATTGCGGCATCACGTTTATCCTAGAGGACCCTTGAGGTTTTGTACATATTCCCCATGTCTGTATGGATAGGTAATATGGCGGCCACGCCTTCCCACTCCTCTCCACACGGCGTCACTTTAATGCAGGGTGAAGGTCCCTTGTGTCGTCTGACGTCTCCATATATTTCTTTCCTCCATGTTCACAAGTCCGTTAGTAACCGTGTTCCCCCGCGGCGTGATTTTTCTGTTTCGAGATGACTTTTTTTTTAACGGCTTAATGTCTCCTAACAGCGAGGTCTTTAGAGACGAGGAAAGGATGGTGGCAAGGAATGGGAAGGAATTCGACCTTGGCCTTTTGAAGGAAGCATCCCGGCATTTGCTTGGAGTGATTTGGGAAACCATGGAAAACCCAAATCTGGATGCCCGGACGGGGATTCGAACCGCCGTCCTCCCGAATGCGAGGCCAGAACGCTAGCCGTTACAACACCGCGCTCGGTTTCTAAATGACTGGCCAGCGCTCGAGAATAATCTCCGACTCAAAAATTTTATGGTCCCTTAAACTAAATAATTCCGTATGGCGCCATACAACCGGCGATAAAGATTCAGCTGAATGAGAAGTAGTTCGCACCTGTCATAGCCGCCTATCCTAACCGGATAATCCTACCAGAGGGGGACCAACGGTTTTGTACAGAGTACACGCAAAGTAACATTTACCAGAGATAAAGGATGGTTTAAGGTTCTTAGAAAACACCAGACGAAACCCGGAGTTTAACCGAACGCCTTACGATTTTCAGCCACACACCTTGACCCCGAAACCGCCAGATCGCTGTCAGCTCTGAAAAGAACTGGCATTATTCGTGTGAAGTGACGCCAGGAAGCTCGGTGAAGCAGATTCCACCGTAATTGTGAGTGTTATTCCTCCGCTAGTATTGCCGGGTTGGCTGGGCAACTACTGATAGTGGATGGGCGGCAAACAATTTCTCACTAAGACCATACTATAGAGTATAGACATTTCCCAGCCAATAATACCAATTAGCACTGTTAAAAATTAGAGGGTCAGAATAACTTTTGATGTCGTGATACCAAACACCCCCCCCCCCCCTACGTTTACTGAGGTGTAAGACAGACGTTAAATCTCTCAAAGAATTAGCTTCGTAGCACACTTTTTATTACATGGTTAGGATTTTCAAATATTACAGTGTTAGTGGAAAAAAAAAAATCTATTGTCTACACCAAATATTTTTATGCACCAATTTTACGAGATTCTGCGTCCCGAAAACTATACTACATTTTAATCATTCTTTAAGTTTAAATTACAGGTTTTCAACGGTTTTATAGCGAAGTTTGGATGTATTTCACTATTTTATTCAATTTTAAATTCATCCCGCTGGCATCTTAAGATCTACTTTGACTTCAACTCCATTTGACTGGAAGTTGTAATTTAATTTGAACCGATAAATATGTGAATATCATACCGTGCTGTCTCTTAGGAGCTAAAGAATTCCCTATTGTAGCCACGTGATAACATTAGCAATTTATACCGAACAAGTGTATTACATTTTTCCCCTACAAACATTTTTTGTTGCCAGTTGATAATGCGGTTATCAGTGACTTGTAGCCCAGAAAGTCTCAGTTATATGGAATACCAAAGGACAATAATTTGAGCGGAGGCCACCTCCTCTTGATAAGGAGCTGTTACAATTCCCATTTACCCTGCATAAACACGACCTTTTTTTTAATTTTATTTTTCAATGGTTTTCGCATCTGAGGCCATACAGCCAACTATATAGTAATTATGTCACTCAGTGCTCTCAGTATCTCCAGTATGAAATTTTTCCAGTTAATTAGACTCTCCACAGGACGGACATTCACAGACACAACACTTAAACACCCATGCCCGCGGCCGGACTCGAACCGGCGACCTTCGGCAAGTGGAGATGGCGCTCTAGCCCCTACGCTACCGAGGCCGACAAACACGACATTTGACCAATGAACTTCGAGATGTCAAACAAACAATAGCTCTGCGCAGTAAGACTTGAGAATGTTAAATTTAATTGCGATGGAGCGCAGGTTCCAGTGAAGATTTCCCTACACAAACATTTCCCCATTTCTTGCACCCGCCTACTTTTGTATTCCATGAATTCCGATTTCGAATTCTTTCAGCGTCATTGGGAAGTCATTCATCACTTCTCTTTGTAATGTATTCCAATCCCAGACCCACTTCCCTTAGAAAGAAAATTTCCCCACATCTGATGCCTGAAATCGAATGCCAGCTTATGGTCATCTTTTCCCTTTCATGCACCTCTCTCAATTCTTTCACCAACATTCTTTTTTCACGTCTCATCACCAATACAAGCCTTCACAATCCCTCCGCTATCTTCACTCTCCTCCTGTCTTTCAGTGAAGTTATACTGAAATATTCTCCTGTCTTTCAGTGAAGTTATACTGAAATATTCTTCTAGACCACATACGCTGACCAGAAAGCTAAATGTCTGATAATAAACACAGACTCGACGAAACTGGACAAAATCGAAACACTTCAAGTATTAAATTATTTGTAGCTTCGTCTCTATCGCCACATTATTTCCCTTCCTTCTGTCTTCCAGGTGACCATTTTCTCTTGGATCGAATTAACTAGTTAACTAATGCGAATTTACTTCCATGCAATTTATTTTTTTCGGGTAATGTGAACCACTTAAAATGGTAGCGAATGTAGTTACAGTATTGACAGACTAATACGTTGTTGCTTCACGATATACGGTTCTACAAATACTGCAATGTTTATACTAACATCTGAGGGATAGGTTAAAAATAAATATTAACATACTGTATATTCTGTTGGTATATTTGTAACTCTTTTTAAAGCTCTCTCGATTACTTATAAGTTTACCAGTTGTTAACTCAAAAAAGCATCTTTGTGCAAAAAATTCGATTTCCAGATTTCACAGACAGTATTCAGCATCTCCGAACAGCGATCTTATTGTATCTCGCTTATCTTCCTTGACATGTTTATGAGAACACAATGAGAGGAGTAAAAAATTAAATTATTCCTTATAAAATTTTGCACCCAAATTCGCAGTCATGACATGTGTTTCTGAAATAATTTTCCATTTTTTTTTTGCTTAATTTTAAATACTGTCTACTGGTATTTGTTGTTTAATTTGATAATACGGCATAAACTGAGAGAAATTTGCAGCCTCTTATTGTCAAATGTGAACAATGGGGCTAGTTTCATAAAATGTGGGAGAGGCACTTAACAGCACATATCATGCATGCATGACCTGCAGTAAACATAACTTTGAACTTAACGATCAGATTGTCAAGAAATTTCACTTCTACCACTTTCTGCGAATCTTAGGCACCATGAGACAGTAATGCTTATAGCTCAGTATCAAAGCATTACTGTCTGATGAAACATACTTTAATCGAAAATCAGTTATTAACACCAAATTTGATACTGAAGTTAAAGAGTGGAATGACGACTCTAAAATATTTTTCTTTAGCATTTAAGGAACTGGAAGTTGTAGTTAATAGCGAAAAAAGAATATAGTTGGCAGACACAAAGAAAGAAAAAAATTGGCTCGGCGTATTATTAATGTACTTTACTATTGTTCATTGAACAAAACATCCATTTTACCCCTGTGCTCTGGAAACTAGTAACAACACTGTATTCGATATGCAATAATCTGGCTCTACATAACTGGTAGCCGTTAGATTGTTACTAGATGGCGACATGATTGGCATTGCTGCCGCGGCGGCTTGAGTCGTAAACAATAGAGTGAGCACTTGCCTGTCGGCTGCGGCGATCCATTCTCGTCGTGTTGAGCACGCGGGACTGTACTACGCTGGTCAGCGAGTTCCTCAAAAATGCCAGGCACGACGCAGTTAACACAGGTGTGCTGCTCACGTCCCGCCAGCTAACAGGGGCGGTGTTAACTACGTACTTCAAAATCAAAATCTACCACCACGTAACACGAGGTAAAACTGGCAAGGGAACCATAAAAAAAGAGTTTCGATCTCTCGAATAAATATTAAGGGGTATAAAGACATATTTCTGAATTTAGGCATATATTTGCTGGTTATGCCATTTAGTAACTTGTTATTTCCTTTGATAATACGATAACTGGTACCATCAAAATATAGATTTGTAAATAAATGAACAGCTAATTTATAATTAAATTTAAAGATTCTCGCTTTCTTTCACTCTTTCAGCTGTAGTGGCGGGAACAAGAGCATGTAGGAATAATTTATTTTTATAGCAATTAATTACTATTTAATAAGACATCAATGTAACTGTTGGATTTTATTTATTGTTAAACGCGTTTCGCTTCTCATCGACGTATCTTCACGTACACTGTTTTTATTTTCATTTCCGTTTTGAGGTGTGGTTGTTGGCCACCTGTATCGTCAACGAGCATGTAGTTTCCAATAACGTATGTAATTACACTACATGGAGGCAGCCGAGACCTTACGACTTCTCCGATAGAGTCAATGATGAAACACTGTTTTGGTGTACTTATTAAATAAAAATTCATTATTTTAGCAAGCAACTGCGAAATGGTCTACAATAATTACATAAATTATTTTTATATTTTTTTGTTTTGAAGTATACGTGTGTCGGAATCAGTGCCGGATATAAGTGGGAGGGGAGGGAACAAACCGGGGTGCTTGCCCCGAGCGGCAACTTGAGGGGGGGCTGCTTTTTTAATTTTATTTTTAACTCCACTACTACCCTGGAGGGCGACAGTCGGGTTGGCAATAATGGGGGCGGCAAGCTTGCAGTTTTTGCCCCGATTAGGAAAATTCCCAAATCCGCCACTGGTCGGAATCTGATAAAATCTGTGGGTTTGTATAAAGAACTTTTGTATAAGAAACTGAATAGTTTGAACTGTAAATTTTGTTTAAGGAGGAATTAAGTGTGAGATGGGTTGGGTTTTTGTAAACCAAATGTACAGAGTACTTTTCTCTTTGTGTTAAAGGATACGTGTGCAAATTATTACCAAGATCTGATAAAAACTGGGGGTTTGTGTGTCGCCAAACTTTAAAACTTTTTAAATTTCAAGTTCGAATTTTTCGGTTATTAATTGCGCGAACTGTACCCAGGCCAACAACACCAATAAATAGGAAATTTTATGGGCTTTCAGAATATCACATCCACTATGGCCGATTTCCGCACCGTTTTCGAGATATTTGGAGGAAAAAAAAACCCTAAACTGTTGGACTGTACATTTTACTTAAAAGGGGTGAGGGGATGATGGTGTGGGTTTTCGTCGAAATGTAGACAGTATTTTTTCCCTAGTTTTAGAGTTTAGGTATGCACAGTTTCAAGTGCGGATAAAAACTGTAGATTTCCAATCTCTAATCACATCGACGTCGACGAGGAGTAAATCCATAAGGGGGGGGGGGAGAAGAGAGCAACAGAGTGGTACAATGTACAACTTATTTCTGTTATGAATACTATCAACATGTTTTTAGCTCTAACTGATAGAAGCACCAAAAATTACCCGGAATGAACTGAAGTTATCTCTGAAGCCTATTGCCGGAGGGATGGTTTTTATTGCCGGAAGAGTGTTATGCGCACTGCCGTAAAGTCAGCCGAACTTATCAGTTTGCAATTTAATAGTTCTTGTACGCATTTTACCTTACCTTTGTACAGAAAATAGCACATTCGTTCCCAGCTTTAAAGGCTCAATTATGTTATTTGTGTGATCGTAAATACGATGTAACAGTTTACAACTTGCTGCATATACCGGTTGTGCCTTAATTAACGATTAAGTGTGTGTCGCGATCTCATTTATGGATAGAGGTCTACGTCTTAACTGTTGATTCGTTTGTGAGCTGTAAATGTTTTAAACCTGAGTTGTCGACTAACCAAGCAATTAATTGTCTTGCAATTCTCGAAACCGATTAAAACAGATATCAGACGCTCAATACGTCAGATACGAGAGTTGAATGGGGCAGCTGGCTTTCCCCAGTTCAATATTTCAGCACGGTCAAGTCGGCGACTCGCTTTTTAATATGGAACGAAAATTACGATTTAAGGTCATGAGCAAGAGAAAGTGATACGGTATCAAATAATGGCACATTTTCGTGCTTTACGCCTCGTCGATATAGAAATCATTAGAGGCGGAAGAGGATTGGGGAGAGGAATGGGAAGTAATTCGGCCATGAATATTTTAAAGGAGCCATCCCAACATTCACCAGAAATAATTTCGGGAAACCATAGATAACCGAATAGGGGAGACTGGGTACAGGTTGTGACAATTTTCATTTGAATCGCTCATAATTTTCTTAGTATGCCAGTTACCTGGAAGAAAGGTGATTTTTATAGTAAAATGTACATTTTCCTACGTATAAATACTAAAGTTTTGTCTCTAAGTACAATGGTTAAGTCATAGCAACAAATTAGAAAAAAATAAAAAATGTCACAACCGACCACACCCCAGGGGCGGTTGTGACAGTGCTTCGGGGATCGGTAGTGACAGGTTCAAAAATACAACAAAATGGTCTAAAGTCACTTTTATTTCCAGATAATATCAAACATAATGTAACATAATCTTCCTCTGGAAAAATTTAATTTTTACGTAACAATAGAAATTAATCTGGCAACACCTTAATGGCTTTCAAATAATAAGGCATTGTAGCATCAATAATTATTATAGATCATTTTGATAATCCCTGGTATATCGTAGATTGTCACTGTGACTCCGCATCTATCCATCACAAGTAGTATTAGTAGTAGAAGATTTTTTTAAGGGTCCGAAGACAGGTCATCGAAGAGCTTGCAGGTGGTACGAGCAGTGTGGGGGAAACGAGAGCAAAGTGATTCCATTATTCTTTACAAAACTCCAATGTATTGATGTGGATATGCGAGGAATAGTTATCCAGCCCTAACAAGACTCAATGCGTTGGAGAATAGAAAATTTCTTAAAATGTTCGAGAAATCTTAGGAACAATGCACCTTGCATCCAGCCTGAAGGATTTGCAGTCCCAATCGATCCTACCGGCCCGTCGCTAACAAAATGAACGTGATAATTAACCCGTGGAAATATAAAGTAAAGGCGGGATAGTATTTCCCAAGGCATTTGCTGCAGAAATAACCATGACTAATGTGTCCTCGTACAACTGTCGGTTTTCCTCAAGCGTTTTCTCGGCATCAAGAACAAAAAAATTACTTGTCACAACCGTACCCAATGCACTCCATCGCTAAAACAACAATCGCCATGACAATACAAAATAAAATACGTGCAAAGTAATCTCTGCTATTTAACTGCTAATGTTTAACTTATGACGAGGAAAAACATTCATTACTCTATCTGTACACATACAACAACAATTATTAAAAGAAATCTAATTAAAATACTTACTATTGACTGTTATAAAGTAATATAGGTCTCTACGATTGTTAATGTTACGCGATGGCTGACGCGATACTGTGAAACACGTTCAAACAAGCACGCCGCTCCTTTCTACTCCCTCCCCATCCCGGTATTAATATGACGACTGTTACAACCGTACCCAGTATCCCCTACAGATGGTTGGACAGGCATTTGAACCCGCGTCCTCTCGAATACAAGACCGTTGAGTTACGGCTCACCCACTACGCTCGGTGCGAATTATTGAGAGCTACGGCGTAAGACGAAATCTTGGTTAGGATTAGATAAACTCGGTTGCAGCATTATTTGTGCTATTGTGTCTGGTGTAGGAAAACGAATTATATCAGGATATACTCTAGCAATAAGGTAACAGCCTCAGAACGATAATCATATTATTGCGGAAGTATTTAGACGCTCACAATGGTACTTCCGTTAGTTCATTTAGTTTATCTAGCATTAATTCGAAACGTTTCAGAAAATTTTTAACGCACTCCTTTCCTGTGAGGAAAGCACACGCTGCTCCCAATTTCTTAACCTTTCGAATCTCACTTGGAGGCAAGAGATTATTGCTACGCAGCCAGATTTTATTTGTGTTAGTTAATTAGACAAATTTTCATTTATTCGCCGAACGTAGTTAGGGACGTTAGTCTACTTTCATGATTCTTTATCAAACTGTTTTTAACATTTCACCAATAAGTAAAGGAAGATTAAAAGTAATTATACAACAACAACATACTTAAAAGAATAGCAAGATGAATAAATATCTATAATTAACAATTAGTTGGTTCAAAATTTGAAGGTGAATGAATAAGTTCGAGAATTAGTTTTGGGACTGAATACAAAATTCAGTGTGGAGCAAGATAAACCGATCGCCGGCTGTGAACGTGTGTTTACAAACGAAGTCTGCCAGTCTCACGACTATTTATCTTCTATCTACATTTATAAAACGAAAACCGTATAAATTAGTGCTAGAAAAACTCAGAAACTACTGAGCAGATTTCTATGGGGTTTTCACCTTTTTAAAACTTTGAATCTCAATTGATTGAACTTCAATCCGCTCCTTTCTTGGTAGGGTGCAGGTGAATCTGGGTTTGCCTTAATTTCGTAAATGGATGGCTCGAATTGTATGAAACGTGGCACACGATTCTCATTGCGTGAATAAAAATAGTGAATCGGTGAATCCACGCCAGTTAGATCAGGGGGGACTCTGCTAGTTGTAGACTATTTACTACGATAGCATCGCCACATGAATCAAAAGCATTTTTGAAGTCTTTACTCTCTGAGTACAAAACCACCAACTACATATTTTAGAGGAGATAATATGTGTCTGGCTATATGAATTCCGTGGGATAATCTTTCTGAATATCTATCTCTACAATACATTTTGTACAGTTACGTTGAACTTACGAATAAAATTAATCGTCTTTTCCAGCGTAAAATGAAAATAGTCTCTGCGGTGAAATAGTGTACTTCGAGTGCCCTAGTTTCACGCTCCATACGCATCGCGCTACCATCTAGTGAGCACTTCTGGAACTTGACAAGTTAACAGAGGATTAATGTCCTAAAGCCCCGTCCGGGCATCCAGATTTGGTTTTTCCATGGTTTCCCCAAATCACTCCAGGTGAATGCCGGGATGCTTCCTTCAAAAAGGCCATGGCCGAATTCCTTTCCATTCCTTGCCCCCATCCTTTCCCGTCTCTAAAGACCACGTTGTTAAAAAGGGACGTTAAACTGTTAAAAAAAAAAAAATAATGTCCTAAAGCCGGCCTCGGTAGCGTAGGGGCTAGAGTGCTAGCTCCACGTGCGGAAGGTCACCGGTTCGAATCCGGCCGCGGGCATGGATGTTAAGCGTTGTGTGTCTGTGT
Organism: Vandiemenella viatica; assembly: GCA_031002005.1. Taxonomy (NCBI): domain Eukaryota; kingdom Metazoa; phylum Arthropoda; class Insecta; order Orthoptera; family Morabidae; genus Vandiemenella; species Vandiemenella viatica. Next base: position 126,267,319 of record JARYHS010011408.1, on the reverse strand, counting down.
GTGTGTCCTGTCCGTCCTGTGGCGTCCGCACTTTGAAGACTATATAAACACTGGATTTAACTGATTCACTAGCTGTATGGCCTCAGCTGCCAAAAGCCATTAAAAAAAAAAAAAATGTCCTAAAGCCGGCCTCGGTAGCGTTGGGGCTAGAGTGCGTGCGTGCCGAAGGTCGCCGGTTCGAATCCGGCCGCGGGCATGGATGTTTAAGTGTTGTGAGTCTGTGTGAATGTCCTGTCCGTCCTGTGGTGTCTATACTTAGAAATCGTAAACGTACTGGAGAAACTAATTCACATGTAGAGATATCATAAACACATTGAGCTGGCTGAATGGCTTAGTCGCCGAAAGACATTTAAAAAAAAAAAAAAAAAACATGTCCTAAAGAGCCCGTCCCTGGCAGTGTAGTACGCTAACCTCCCATTGTCAGGGCTGCCGGATCGAGTCCGGCCTATGGTATGGGTGGTTTTAATTAAGTGTCGTGTTCGTCTTGTGCTGTCCGCACTGTAGTGTCCACAATATCATGATTAAAGCCTGATATAGCAGTTGGTACAAAAACAAATTGGAGTTTGCTAAATGGTCGTAGAGACCGAAAGCCACATTAAAAAAATCCTAAAGAGCAATTAAAGTACGTTAAGGAATTACGCTTTCAGCTCCCTAAGCGAGCGCTCTAGTGGCTCAGTGGTTAAGGTGTCTGACTGGGGAGCGGAAGGTCCCCGGTTCGAATCCCTGTCTCAGCGGGGATTTTCATCGACACAGCTTGCTGTGTAATGTGAAGTACGCTAGAACGCTTCCGTGGTTCGGATTCCACGTTAAACTGTAGGTACCCTGTACCCGGTAGGTTTGTCGGGTTAGGTTGAGGCGGCTACGACAGGGGCGGAATGCGCAGCCAATATAAACCTTGTCACCAGGTCATTTCCGACCACAAGGAATTACTATTCTTTATTTCGTCGACTAAATGAGAATATATATTCTTGTAAATTTTAATTCAACTGCTACAGAACTTATGCAAGCTCTCGACATAGTTACTGACGCGCGTTATTTTTAGTTGAAATTTTTTTCACTTTTAGATTATAATTATTCAACATCTCCTTTGATAATTTATTCCAGTCCCCGACTCCTTCGCCCATACATGCTATAAATGATAACTTTCTCACTTAAACCCAGAATAATGTGCAAATTTATTATCATGGTCATCTCTTCCCTACACTTCTAATTATACTCCCAATGCGCATCCATGCCTTCTATACATAGCCACCAGTCTCCTGATCCGCCTTCAGTGACTAGGAGCCAAGCTCCTTATTATCAGTTGTTATTGCTTGCATTTTACGGCAGTTTCACAAACAAATTTATCTGCTCTCCTTTACATCCCCTCAATTTCTGCATTTGGCAGCCACAGTGTGGTGAACATGTTTTAACTGCATGGATCCACAGCAGCGAAACGTTTTCTTAATCTTATATGTATATAAAAATAGACGTGTGTTTCCCTATATTTCACTTTTCAACCACCACTATCTAACACAGATCACTGGTGTTTGTGTGTGGAAGTAGCATGGAGTTTCCTGTCGTGAACAACGTTGGCCGAATGCCGATAGTTGTGGGGATGTGAAAGATATGATGGTTAAAAGTGATCGATGCATGGCATTTTCATATTTCGAAAAAAACTTGTGTATCCTTTACTTCTCTTTCCTGCCACAACTACATAGGATAGACCATTGATGTTTGTGTGTGGTAATAATATCGAATCTCCCATCGTGCACTATGGTGGTTAGATGTCGGTAGCTATGGAGGTGTGGGAGATATGGTGGTTGAAAGTGGTCGACCTGCGCCACTTTCATATTTCTACCAAAGACGTATGTGTCATGGTGTATCACTTTTCAGCCAAAACTGTCTAGCGCAGATCACTGGTGTTTGTGTGTGGTAGTAGCACAGAGTCACCCGCCGATAACAACGTCGGCCGAATTTCGTTAACTGTGGTAGTGTGGAAGATATGGTAGTTAAAAGAGGCCGATCAAGGATATTTCCGTATTTCGACCAATGTGTCTCCGTATATATCACTCTGCTGACTCAACAACATAGCATAGACCATTGTTGTTTGTGTGTGGTAGTGAAACCGTGTGTCCTATCGTGTACTATGGTGGTTGGATGTCGGTAGCTATGGGGGTGTGGTAGATATGGTGGTTGAAAGTGGACGACCTGCGGCACTTTCATATTTCTACCTAAAACGTATGTGTCATGGTGTATCACTTTTAAGCCAAAACTATCTATCGCAGATCACTGGTGTTTGTGTGTGGTAGTAGCACAGAGTCACCCGTCGATAACAACGTCGGCCGAATTTCGGTAACTGTGGTAGTGTGGGAGATATGGTGGTTGAAAGTGGCCGATCAAGGATATTTTCGTATTTCGACCAAAGACATGTGTGCCCGTATATTTTACTTTGCTGCCTGAACTACATAGCGCAGATGACTGGCGTTTGTGTGTGGTAATTGCATCGAGTCTCCCATCGTGCGCTATGGTGGTTAGATGTCGGTAGCAGTCAATCCAAATTCTTTACAAACACAAACGAAGTCGTGGGCAGCTAGTTAAAAAAAAAAATGAAACATATGTTGCCATTTGGTAATAAAATTTAAATTCTAAAAGAAGCTACAGTATTGATAGGGTTCTGAGTTTTTGCGAAAATAGGAAGGAATGTGAAAGCGAAGCATAGGAGTCAATATTAAAACGTAAAGATATAGAAATGTGAAAGTTAAGTAAACGTGCAGAAGACTAGTAAATTACGAGTAGTTTATTAATTCGTAGTTATAAATAGAGAGAACTAAGACGAATTCATGCAGCCGGTGATATTCTATAAAACAAATCACTAATTGCAGAGATTTTGATAACAAGGTTAATCTAGTGGCATAACCGAACTTAAGTAATTGCATATAATAATAATAATAATAATAATTACCGTATTGTACTGTTAGCTGGGAGATCCCAAAAGATTGTTCGACCGCCGATTGACGGTTTTCGATTCGCTGAACAATGCGTCTCTTGTTGTGGCTACTTCACCTAACCCGGTAAACCTACCAGGTATAGGGGACCTACAGTTTAACGTGGAATTGAAAGCACGGAAGCGTTATGGGTACTTAACCTGTGACACAGCTTGGTGTGTACTGTGAAGGTTGGGTTAAGAGCCTTTGAAAATCTCTGTATATACCGGGATTTTCCTATCCCTAGTCAGATACCTTAACCACTGAGCCACCAGATCGCTCTGGTAGGTGAGCGCACATAGAATATAAGATTTAAAAAAAAATAAGTGAGCAGTAAAGTTCACACCGGGACATAGTAATTAAATCAAACTAAAGATGATACGCTAGTGTTATTTATTAATTGAGCTTGTGTACCTTTTTAAAAATGCTTCCAGGTGAAACGCCGAAGGGAGACTGGTGTAGTATCACAAGGGAGCGTGCACAAACTACGTGGCTCGTTCCAGGGGGGGGGAGGGGTTTGCTGGAAGGCTACGCTAGGCTACGTGGGGGGAGGGGGGGGTTCCAAGCCAGGCCACGTAGCTTTCCTTTCATAACATTTTTCACAGTTAAAATGAGGAACAGAACCCACAACAGCATGTGAGCACTTATTTTGCACAGTTAATTATCTATTTAAAATAGTCTGACATGAGAAAACAACACAAAATGTCTTCTGAACAAAAGGGAAAAAAGCTATGTGCTACGTGGAGGGAGGGGGGGGGGGGGTAGAGGCAAAAGCTACGTAGGGCTACGTGGGGGGGAGGGGGGTTCACAGGAGGCCAAAATGGAGCTACGTGGTTTATGCACGCTCCCCAAGGACCATTTTCAGCCAGAAGCGAGGGGTTCGGGAACATGGATTGGGAAGCAATGTGGCCATGATGTTTGAAACGAATCATCCCGGCTTTCGCCTGGCGTGACTCGGAGAAAACCGAAATCAGGATGGCCCGACGGGGAGTTGCAACCGCTCAATGACGTGGCTCGGTGATTTGTATACCGTACATAAGACGCAAACAAGTTTTATGATACTACATTCCGGTTCAAATACTGATACTTTGTAAAGTTGCTCTTACAAATGATTCCTCAAATTTATTTGCCGAAGAGAAGTGCAATCAGTGTTAGATCTTTTCTTTCGTAAACTACAATGCTTCAGTAGTTAGTATATTATGAAAATTTCTTTATGTCAAAATGCCAGTTAAGACTTTAGACTCACTCTGTCTTTCTTCACAGATTTTGCTCTACTCTGAACCCTCTCTCAACAAACCACCCAACAACGCACGCGTAAAGATGTAACTCACCATGCTATCTCTTCTTTTACCAAGAACCTTCAGTTTCTTATTTCAATGTGGTTTAATGGCGTGCTTTATCCTACAGATCAAGTACAAATCAACGCCCACAGTCCAAGCGAAATGTACCAATTTTAATATGGTTTCTACGTGATTTTAAAATTTATTTGTTTTAATCTAAAACGTGCAAATAAAATTGACCGCTATTTCCTGATCCATAAGAAAGTTTCAGCACTTAACCTTCGTAACAGTTATATATTCATCTACATTTCCTTATTAAATCACCGAGCGTGGTGGTGTAACGGATAGCGTTCTGGCCTCGCATTCGGGAGGACGGCGGTTCGAATCCCCGTCCGGGCATCCAGATTTGGGTTTTCCATGGTTTCCCCAAATCACTCCAGGCGAATGCCGGGATGCTTCCTTCAAAAGGCCATGGCCGAATTCCTTCCCATTCCTTGCCCCCATCCTTTCCCGTCTCTAAAGACCACGTTGTTAAAAAGGGACGTTAAACTGTTACCAAAAAAAAATAAAAAAAAAAAATTATTAAATCAACTTGATTTAATCAGTCATTCTGCTCTGCCGCTTGTCAGCTCGCGTGTAGTTATATTCAATAAATTATATCAGCTACCGTGGAACATCGTTCGATATTGAATATACGAGAGATTCCAATGCAATAAAGTTGTGAAATTTTATCAACGACGCTCATAATTTTCCACTTAAAACGCATGAAATAGGCCGTTCTTGTTATTCCAGAATTGAGAACTTGTGTAAAGTCGAAGTTTATATCCTGTGCAGAAATACAGAAGAAAATTTTCGTAACTAGCACAACAATTAGTACAGTAAAAGAAGTATTTAAAGGCAGTGGGTTTTCACAGCTCTCAAGCCGTATTGGCGCAGGATTAGCGGAGGTAGAGCTGCACGTTTCTATTTCCTGACCGTAGGCACTAGTGTGGTCAGCGACACGGTGCGGCCCTTTTTCTTTACCTTCCCGTGGAGTTTCCCCCACGGTACTCACTTGACAGCAGGCTGAGTGGTCATGGGAGACCGTTCCGGACGTTCAGATCCGAGGAAAAATCCTCGGCTTAGCCTGCGATCAAACCCCGCTCGTCCGGCCCGTACCCAGGCGCCTTATTCAGAGTTATTTTTTTTTATAAACATGCTTGGAATTTTAAAATTAATACAACGTCCAATAGTACGAACATAAAACGCTCCCACTTAGCTAGATGGGTGCACGGTTAACATTAAGGTACAAAACAGTTATTTACACCTGTTAATGCCTTCAGACAGCCTCTTTCACTGTTTGCTCCTTGGATTCAAAATTGAAAACGTTATTTCTATTGTGTAGCCACGTACTATATAATTTGGTAGGCTCGTTCCACACTCATCTAAATAGCTATTGGCTGGAGTTTACATCATGATCACGGCATTTGCTGGCAAATTAACAACGGCCAGAAATTTTACTAGAAATTCGATGTTATGAGCTCAATTTAATAGCTAAGCACTCCGAAGAAATGAATTGCCAGAATTCTTTCATTAAGTTTTTCTTTCGTAGCATTTAATTTTAAATTAAATACGCCAATTTAGGTAAAAACATATGGTTCAATTATATGGTCGAAAAAACGTGGAATGAAATTGTAGACCTACTTTACGACTCAGTGAAGTCCTTCCAGATGTTGCCATTTTTAGTAACTACTGCCACGCTACTTGTAAATCAGATTTGTTGTTGAGGCTATTAAAAGTTAAAACGTGGGTGGTTTTTTAACCTTATTTTGCCTTTTACGTCGGGTGCGCATATGCTGAAGCAGGGTCATTACGTTATTTACTTCGCCATCTTTAGGTATTTACCGAGATCGCCTCTGTCCGTGATCAACACTACATTATTATTTCTACGTCCCTTCAAACTCAAGAGATTTTATTCAAATTTTGCAGAGGGAACACTTAGGTTGAAACATGGGTCAACTTCCTATTTTAGTCAGATGTGGTCCACCCGTCATGACCATTGACCCCAAAAACCGGAACTACCCTGGAATCGTGACAATACCGAAAACACCGTCACGGGCTTACACTAGTAATATATAAAATCTATTTTCGGTGTAATATCTCTGCCGTTTCAGTCTGCGATAAATGTATATGAAAACTACGACACAGTGATCAAGAACGTATCCACCGAATGTCAAAAGATTAGATTTTCCTGAGAGGCCCTCGCCGTCCCCACCCATGTAGCACGTAGCTTTTTTACCTTTTGATTCCAGAAGACATTTTGTACCGTTTTCTCTTGTCAGACTGTTGCAAATTACATACGGGGATAATTAACTGTGAAAAATGTTATGAAAGGAAAGCTACATGGCCTGGCTCGGAAACTCCCCCTCCCCCTCCCCCCACGTAGCCCAGCGTAGCCTTCCAGCCAACCCCCTTCCCCCCCCTGGACCGTGCCACGTAGTTTGTGCACGCTCCCTAATATGTAGGATATCTAAACTACATACGGAGATAATTCATCACAAGGGAAGGGTGGTAGAGTCATACTCATTAATTATTAACTCACTAATTTCTCAAAATATTTATTTTAAAGGCTAAATAATATCAAAAGTCCAATTTTTCACTGTCATATTTTTAAGAGATTCTGCGATACTTACACAAGATTATTTTTTGTTCCATTTGTTTTTTTTTTTTTTAATTGGGATGTGTAACGTAGAATGTCGTCCAGTCATGTAATCATAATTAAATCAAATTAAAAAATAGGTTTATTACTATTCAAAATAAAGTTATAACGGGTGATAAGAATTTTTTTCATTCTCATAGTCCTAAAAATTATTATAAGTCTTTCGAAGGAACTATCTCAGCATTCGTTTGTATTGATTTCGGAAAAAAAACCGAAATCTAAATGGGCGGACCAGGGATCGAACTTACCGGTTTAATTTTTTTTTAACTGCTTTACGTCTCTTTTTAACAACGAGGTCTTTTAGAGGCGGGAAAGGATGGGGGCAAGGAATGGGAAGGAATTCGGCCATGGTCTTTTTGAAGGAAGCATCCCGGCATTTGCCTGGAGTGATTTGGGGAAACCATGGAAAACCCAAATCTGCATGCCCGGACGGGGATTCAAACCGCCGTCCTCCCGAATGCGAGGCGAGAACGCTAACCGTTACACCGCCCCACTCGGTTTACCGGTTTAAGAGAGGGGCAGCGAGTACATGATTAAGGAGATTGAATGAAAGTAGGATGTTGTCAGGACATTCACAGCTCTCCGAAGAATTCGTTATAGACTTTTGTATATTACTATTATCATTCCGTACGCGATTTGCGTAAACTTATTTTCCGTATATTATAATGTTCTTATCTCTAATATCTGAGAGAGCACTGTTTGACTCTATGAAAGGTGGAAGACAGAGCTGCAGGTATATGCGAGCGCTAGGAATGACGTCCAAACTGGGTTGTGCAGAGTGATATTATTAGGTGGAGTCGGCAAACGGCCTGGAGAAAGCTGAGTTGGCTGCAGTAAATGTAACAAGGCCACTAGCCGCGCCTGAGTTGCGCAGCCGCGCGTAGATCTTAACCACCGCGAGACCTTCGCACCGGCGCGGCGCTCCAGCTCCAGAAAACAGCGCACTCTCTTCAAACCAGTCACACGTACTAAGATCCTCTCGTGAGTTTGTCGCGTCACCACGACAACGATACCGTACAATCGTGCGGTAATGCACACTATTCCAAGCACCTCCTACTGAACTGTGAACACCACAGCGTATATCTCATGCTTCTTTGTGAGTGTTTACTACATCACGTACTTCCTTGTGCAATCAGCTCTCTGTATTGCATCAGGAACGTTTTTCCAGAGATATAATGTCTTCTCGGGCTTCCAGATGTTTATAGCCCTCAAAATATCATAACATTGAAATTTGCTAAGGTAACCACTTTTTAATATTTTATCCATGATGGATTGGTGGAACTTCCGCGACTGTGATGTCAAATATGGGTTGTAAAAAATACAGCAACCAGTCACACTATGATGTTGTTTATTAAACCATTACCGGTTTCGAGCTATACCTGCTCATCTTCAGATGGTTTGTAAATTTTATATCAACAAATGCAATATACAGGAATGTATGGTTGTCATTTTGCATCTGAATATATCCGAAAACCAAACTAAATCACTATAAATGCTGTGTATTTGTATATCATGTGTGAAATGGTGGCAAACACAGTGTGCTCAAATCCATATCCATCAGTGCTAGTGCAGCGCATGTTTATAAATATGTGCATTTATAGTGATTTAGTTTGGTTTTCGGATATATTCAGATGCAAAATGACAACCATACATTCCTGTATATTGCATTTGTTGATGTAAAATTTACAAACCATCTGAAGATGAGCAGGTATAGCTCGAAACCGGTAATGGTTTAATAAACAACATCATAGTGTGACTGGTTGCTGTATTTTTTACAACCCATAACCACTTTTTGTTTTGCTTTACGCCTCGTCTACGACATTAAAAGCGGGGGGCAAGGAACAGGAATGAAATCGGCATGGCCTTTTGAAGGAACCATCCCCGCATCCGCCTGGAGGGTTCTACTAAAACCATGGAAAACCCAAATCTTTAAAGGGATTCGAATCCACGTACTCCAGAATACGAGGCCAGAGCGCTACCGCCCACCCACCTCGCTCGGCTTATCCACTTGTACCATCTTTTGAGATATCTATCGAAGTTATTACGAACATATCGATACAATAAATTAATTCTCTCTTTTTAAATTGCTACTGGAGTTGTTACATTAAATAGTTTCGGTATTTTTGTGTATTATTTAGGAGCGGCAGGACGATGGTTTCAGTCTTCAACTCGCGTGATGCACCGGCTGGTACTCATTCACTGATTCCTCCTTCTTCTTCTTCATCATCATCTTTTCGGCTGTCTTTGGTGAATTTCACTCGTCACTGACACGATCAAATTCGGATCTTTCATTTTACGGCCGCGCCAGGAGTTATATACCTGCTGCCAGGTCGTGCTACGTACTAATGGAGGAAGTGAAGTGTTTCCATCTGTCAGCGAAATATGTAACTTGTTCGGTGTGTGATAAGTGTATTTTTTGTTTGTGAAATGTGCAGTTTATGAGGCGGATATTAGGGACCGTCCCGGCATTCGCCTTAGTGATAGATAGATAGATATGTTCACTTTGATCCCATGTGAGAATAATCTCGGGGATGTGGAACAGTACATACACTTATTACTATATACTATTAGTAATGTCAATATTACTATATAATTGATAATATTATTATATATTGAAAACAAGTTAGCAACAACCCATTAGTATAACCAATATCTCATGTAATCTACAAATACAATCCCGAGTTAATTAATACTTATTATGGGGAACAGTGTATACACTTGTTACCAGCATCTAATAACCAGTTATTTTCTTACCAACCAGTTACCATGATAAGTTTCACTGTAATTTGTGACTACATATTATATTATGTTAGTTGCTATTTATGTAGAACAGTACACACACCTATTAGCAATATCAATTATATAACCACCAACTCATAAGCAGTCAATTACATAAAAACCTGTTAGTATGATAATTTTTCACAGCAGTTTTTGAGTGCATGCTATCCCATGTTAGTTACTATATATGAGTGAAATTTTGTAAACAGTGCAATTAGTTCATTTGTCAAAAGTTTCAACAGAAAGAAAAACCATATATTATTTTAGTAATTGTGGATAATTTTGTCACCTTCCCCTTCCATACACCATATATACTATTTTATCAGTCATTCTTAGTTACCAAATTCCAAGAAGAAAGTTCTTTCACTGACTAAAATGAGTTCTGAAGCAGAAACTCTTTCAGTTTGGACTTAAAGTAGTTGGGTTTTTGTAGATAACATTTAATTTCTGTTGGTAATACATTGAATAAGGAAGCTCCAGTAAATTTTAACCCTTTCTGTACAATTGACAGTGATTTGTAATCCTTGTGAATATTATATTTATTCCTAGTATTATGGCTATGTATGTCAGCATTAAGATTGAAGTGTTCAGGATTTTCCACTACAAATGATAGTACGGAGTATACATACTGTGCTGGCATTGTTAGTACACCCAGGTTTTTAAATAGATTTCTGCACGACGTCTGTGGGCTTGCTCCACAAATAGTTCTCATAGCACGCTTTTGCAATTTAAATACCCTCTGTGCTTGTGACGAGTTTCCCCAGAATGAGATGCCATAAGTGAGCAGGGAATGAAAATACGCAAAATATACTAACTTTCTGGTTTCTATATTAGCTATTCTAGATATTACCCTCAGTGAAAATGTCGCAGAATTCAGTTTTTTAAGAAGTTGTTGAATATGCTGTTTTCAGTTCAATTTGTTATCTATATATACACCCAGAAATTTTGTGAAACTGCTAGTGGCTGCGGAAAATCATCTGAAAACCAGTTAGGACGGATGGTACGTGGAGACTTGGTGTCAGCGCCTCAGCACACTGAGACACACTGGCGAATCACTACGTACTGCCTTTATATCTAAAATGAAATATACACCAAACAAGATCACGCACCAGCCGCGTATAAATGTCACTGTTTGGACGTTTCGAGGGTGTCACCTCTCCCTTCCTTTTCAACGAACTTTATAACTGTTCTGGCGGTGTCGCGGCAACGGTGGAAGACAATAGCTGAACCAGCGCGATGACGTCATTCACTTTCTGCTCATTACCGTCTCGTAGGTGCTTCAACATTTTGATAGCCAGGTTTCAGACCACATTAAGCTGGTACCCAGTGAGTCTATTGACTAAAGAATCAGCTGTTAAACAGCTTATGTTAATATGCTGCGTCAAAAATCTCTGATACGGGCTAAAATTCTTATTTCTTCGAATTTAAATGCATGCCACTCTCTGACACTGTATTTCGCCACCGCTGATTTAGTTCCTGACCCAGGCGAACATTTCATGCATGCTCCATACTCCGCTGCACAATACGCCGCTGCGTTTGTCCGATATAAGCATGGACATATTCACATGATATGTATTAGACACTAGGGGCTCGTAATCCAAGGTCATAACAAGTCCGTTCCATTGGCTGCCTTATGGGGCGGACAACGACATCACCTGGGCGGAGCCCAAACATGCCTCAACAACTTCACCAGAAGTATCTGACTACTTCACTACCCCCTCCCCCCCCCGATTGGGCTCTTCCGAACTACCCGCCAAAGGTCATAACAGTAGGAAGCACTGTTTGGTGCAGGTACCTTAGTGCCAGTGGCTATCTGAACGGAGAGGTCGTGACAACTCCCAAGTGGAGGGTCGCGGTTTCCACTTGGCTCTGATTTACGGACGTTCCCCCCACCACGACGCCGAAGGCGTCGAAATAGAAGGCGTTTATTGGTTGCCTTGCGTAACAGATAGCGCGGCCATCTGCCACGCGTAAACATCGAACATCTCAACACGCGCGGAAACTGCTTCTGCCTCCATCCGAATGAAGGCCGCTTTTCAAGCATCCCAAAGTTTCAATAAAATAAGATCTTCTATTGCGGTGGACACACGGATGCAAGCGAAACCAATACCATCATAAAAAATCTTTTTCACTGATTTCTTCGGATTCTGATAAAAGGAAGTCTGGTCCTATCCACGCTCCTGCCAAGTTAGGTCTTCCATGGTTTATCAAAATCACTTTAGATGAATAATGCTCACAATCCTATCCCGGCTTTTATAATATTGATGTCGATGGGACCTAAAGCTCTAATTAAAAAATTAGCGCATCCTAATAAAGATTGATGAATTGCAGACCATAGGGAATAATGATCGATGAATTTTTAAGATCTAACATCTTAATTTAGCATTACGTCTACTTACACGTTTTTAAAGCTTGATGGGATCGTAATGAGCAAGCAGGGCTAGAGTAATCTGAACTAGACAGTGCCAAAAAATTGTCTATCTTGTACAAAAAATAGAATTAAGCAAATAAAAGGGCCTTATAGAAACTTCTCAACGTTTAAGACTGGAGTAGTGTTGAATCTAGTAAAATTAGAGTAATACTTTGTAACAGCCCTCAAACCTGAAATTAAATGGAATTGTATTTTATGAAGCATTTGTAGTAAGCTAGAGTTTGGTTGAATATGATCTTGTATGTTTCTTTTTCAATTAACTATAAATCAGTGTAAATAGAATTAGTTTTATGAAAAGAAATTATTTAGAGTCCATTTAATATGTCTAAGGACAGATTTGCACAAGATAATTGCTTAAATGTTTGTAACTGTAGGTATTAAGGAAAGTTACGATTTATAAAGAACAATTTTCTACAGTTTAAAATGGTTTCTGTGGATAATTTTGTGTTTAAGTATCTTTAATATCCATTTCTGACCATTTTGTAATGATGGTAAATAATTCTGTATTAATTCTGATTGTTTTTAATATGTTACAATTGTTTAAGTATTGTTAATGTTCGAGAAATATCTGGCGGAAGCTTTTGTAGTGTTCTAGAAATTTCGATGAAGCTTATATAAAGCAAACATTCAAGACAGAGAAACAGTTTTACACAGTTTTCACGACTCAATTTATGACGGCCAAGGACTGTATTGTCTGTGGGAGAAGTGTTGTATACAATCGTTAGATTGTTTGTATGCATGTAAACAGTATCTTTGACGTCGTGTTTATGAAAATAAAAGCAAGTTTAAAGTGAACTATATGGTGGACTGGTTATTTATCATATTAATTAAACCACGAACCATCTAATAACTTCTTGGTTTCTTTTCTGATAGAACTTAGATTCAAAGGTCATGTATCGGTGCAACGACAGTGTTCATCTGACAGCTGCAAAAGCTCCGCGACTATTCATTTTAATGGTTATGTCACCGCTTATCGACAACATGCCATCCGCATCAGCCTTCCAAAATCAAACTAGACTTAACTTCGGATATTGGGGAACCACACGTATCGCAGTATTTCCTCGAAAACTTGTCGAGGAAATGGTAACAGCAAATTAACTTCCTGAGTTTATTGTTCGTTAGCGATGTGATACTGAGCGTACAAGCTACAACAAGCTGACATCAGAACATAAACATGATTCAGGGAGTGGCGAAGTATGAGTCAAGCTTCGAGCAAGCAGAGTTCCATACTCAATAGAGCTTCACTAATATTAACGTGATTTTGGTGTTGGTATTGGTTTCGCGGTCTTGGATAGAAGAATTCACTTTTTGTTCAGTAATAGTTTAAAAGTGTTGTCATTGAAAGCTCAACTGTAAACCTTCCACATAGCTTAAATCTTTGGCATACCGCCTGTTATCAGTTATTTGCCCATATTTTGGGACCGTGCACAAACTACGTTACTCGGTCCAGGGGGGGGGGGGGGGGAGGGGTTGGCTGAAAGGCAACGCTGGGCTACGTGGGGGGAGGGGGGGGGTTCCGAGCCAGGCCACGTAGCTTTCCTTTCATAACATTTTTAACATTTAAAATGAGGAACAGAACTCACAGCAGCATGTGAATATTTATTTCCCTCAGTTAATTATCTCCGTATGTAATTTACAATAGTCTGACAACAGAAAACAGTACAAAATGTGTTCTGGAATCAAAAGGGAAAAAAGCTACGTGCTACGTGGGGGGGGGGGGGGGTAGAGGCAAAAGCCACGTAGGGCTACGTGGGGGAAGGGAGGGTTCACAGGAGGCCAAAATGGAGCTACGTGATTTATGCACGCTCCCTTTTAGCTATGTGAAAACGCACAATCATAATCACTTTTGATAGAAGCCATTTCCTGAGTTCTCGTTTTCATATTGCTAAACAGATTTTTTTTTTTTTTTTTTTTTTTTTTTTGTAACTGCTTTACGTCTCTTTTTTTAACATCGAGGTCTTTAGAGACGGGAAAGGATGGGGGGCAAGGAATGGGAAGGAATTCGGCCATGGCCTTTTGAAGGAAGCATACCGGCATTTGCCTGGAGTGATTTGGGGAAACCATGGAAAACCCAAATCTGGATGCCCGGACGGGGATTTGAACCGCCATCCTCCCGAATGCGAGACGAGAACGCTAACCGTTACACCGCCCCGCTCGGTGCTAAACAGATGGTAATCCGCGGATAAATTAAGATTAATCAGTTTATTCCGAACATTAACAACTATTTCTTTGTGATTAACTTATTAGTTCACTGTTTTTGCTTATGGCTTTACGCTTCGTCGACGTGGGGGTTATTAGAGGCGCGGAAGGGTTGGGAGCAAGAAACGGGAAGGAGTTCGTCCATAGCCTTTTGAAGGAATCATCCCGGAATTCACCTGCAATGAATTATGGAAACCATGGAAAACCAAAATATGGATGGGCGGACGGGGATTCGAAGCCGCGTCCTTCGGAAAGCGAGGCCAGAGCGTTACCGCTCGCCCACCACGCTCGGTCTTATTGGTTCAGTTATCTCACGCGGCAGAGCATAAGGGCGCGTTCATAAATTACGTGAGGTGAAATAGGGTGGGGGGTCAGGCGAAATCTCACTAAATCTCACAGGGGGGAGGGGGGATGGGAGGGTTAGCGGAAATCTCACGGGAGGTTTCTGAATTTTTTTATTTTTGGACTGTCGAGCTAAAAAAAAAAGTAGGTCTACAAGTGAGACGAAAGTCGATTTTAAGGGGGTAATTCGTCGAAAAGTGGGAGGTGTAACCGGCTTTGGAAGGGTGAGATCTAAAAAAAAAGTCTCAAAAAGTTGCGAGGGCGAATTCTAGGGAGGATCTCATCAGAAAAGGGGGGCGAGGGGGAGTCCGGAAATCCGAAAAAACACCTCACGTAATTTATGGATGCCCCCTAAAAAGATATTTGCATGGAATGAAAGAACCCGTTACTGTGGCTTATTGCGCTGAGGCGCTGCACGCTGGATCAGGGAGGTTCAACGGGACCGGGCACGATCCCACACCCAGTGTACCGGCCGTCCTGACGGCGATTTTTAGGCGATTTTCCGCAGTCGTCAAGGCGAATGCCAGGTCAGTCCATAATCTCCCCCTCATAAACTAAACGTTTAACAAACAAAAAATACACTTATCATACACAAAACATTGTTAAACATGTCGCAGACAGGTGACAATTCTTCACTTCCTGCATTAGTTCGTAGTGTGACCCGGTAGTAGGTACAAAATACTTGGCGTCAGCGTGGGCATGCGGCCGCAAAACGAAAGCTCCAAATTTGACCACGACAATGATGACTAAAAACTCATCGAAGGCAGCGCCCCATAATGTTGGGAAAAGGAGGTGCAGAAGAAAAAAAGAACATATAAAAACCAGTAGTAAAACGGATGCGACCAAAATTTTTTTACCGAAATGCTAAATAAACCCAGACTTGCTCTGCAGAAGATTCAAACAGCTATACCGTACCTCCTTACGAGTACTAATCTTGTAAGCAGACGACAGTTATTTTGCGGAGGAGATACTGCTGTACATATCAATGCGGTCATCTAAAGAGAAGTAAGTTACCCAATGGTTCAGTGGTAATGAAAATAGGGGGGAGGGCTAAAAAACGTTAGAGAGACTAAACTGAGTTAGATCCCTCTTATAGTTCGCCAGATTACGTGGTTGGCCAACTTTGTAGAAGCATAGCGTCTCGATAATACCTTACGCAAAATCAGCGGCGATGGCATACACTTCTATCATCCGAATGAAGATATAGAATTAGGATCACGGATTTCAGGAAAACAACATATATTAAGAATAAAAACTATAAACTAAAATTCTCGTACTTTATGCTGTATCGCGGAATGTTAGCTACCATTCTGCTCATAGCTACATATCAATATAACTGCAACCTCTCATATGTTGCTGCCTGAAAATAAAAAGCTCTGCAGCGCAGATTACAAGAATGAACACTTTTGCATCAAACAGTTGACTTACTTTTTAAAACACATAAGAAAGATACTTTACAGTTTTTCTACGACATTATTTGGGCCAGCAGAAGATGGTGAACAAAAAAAAAAAATTGAATTTACTATCTATGACCTTTACAAAGGGTTCTATTAGCCGGCCTCGGTAGCGTAGGGGCTAGAGTGCTGGCTCCGCGTGCCGAAGGCCGCCGGTTCGAATCCGGCGAAGGGCATGGATGTTTAAGTGTTGTGTGTTTGTGTGAATGTCCTGTCCGTCCTGTGGCGTCCATACATTGGAAAATACAATATATACTGGATGATGATTTATACACTCAATACTACAAAAATTACATTGAGCTGGCTGTATGGCCTTCGTTGCCAAATGCCATTTAAAAAAAAAAAAAAAAAGTGGGGTTCTATCACCACTTCCACACGGTCTGGTTGCTCAGTGGTTAAGGCGTCTGACTGGAAATCGAAAGGTTCCCCGTTTCAGTTCATCCCTGTCTCAGCGGTAATTTTAAAAGCCTTTTAAGCCAACCTTCATCTCTGGTACAGCTATCTCTGTAAAGTGAAGTTCGCCACAACGTTTCCGTGGTTCGGATTCTACGTTCAACTGTAGGTCCACTGTACCCGGTAGGACTGCCGGGTTAGTTTAAAGCCGCGTTCCCACGACGTCTTGTAACGAAGGCGGGACGGGACCGGACGGATACTCAACAACACGCCATGGGAACAGGGCCACCTCTGCTAGCGGAGATGAGACGCAGCTACCCACTCTGTGTCGGTAAACATCACAGGCGTGTGTAGAGGTGCGCTGTTGCCATCGGTTTGCAGCATCGGTGCGCACCTCTTCTGTTGCTGTAAAGTGCTCTCTGCCAAACGACACTAGGTAACGTGGTGGGGAGGTGGCGGCGAGGTATGCGAGGGCTAACCTGCGGCGCGCGCTAGTCCCTACACTAATGAGGTACCGCCTTCGTTACAAGAGGTCGTGGGAATGCGGCTTAAGGCGGCTACGACACGGGCGGTATGAGTAGCCAATATAAACCCTGTTAGCAGGGTGTTACGATCACACGGAGTTATTATCATTATATCGCATCCGTTTGAAGCGATCGCGGGAAATTATATAAAAACGTTTGTTAGATCAGGAATCGAACCTCAGTCCTCCCGGGTGCCAGACTCGAGCGTAAACACTCACCCATCAGACTAGGTTTTCTGAATGGAGTTGGTAAACCGCCATTACAGTAAAATTAATGGCTTGAAACCCTAACCTTTCACCCAGTCTCGGTTGTTGGGCAACGAAAATGAAAGCCCAATTGGTACTCTAGCGTAAATTTAAAGTGGCCACAATCAGACACATGTTCCCCTAAGTATAGCGAGGAGAGCCGGTTTCACTGGTCGGGGCGGGTAGGACCTTGCCCGTCCACATGTTAGGCAAGGCTCTGTATCACCGGGCTGAGTCACCTCGCAAAACACGTCCAATGCGCCAGTGTTGCTACACACTACACGCCATGCTGACACGGTTGACAATATCTGATCTGTGCGGGAGCCGGACTCGGGCATGGATGTTAAGTGTTGTGTGTCTGTGTGAATGTCCTGTCCGTCCTGTGGTGTCTATTACTTAGGAATCATAAAACGTGCTGGAGAAATTAATTCACATGAAGAGATGTCGTAAACACATTGAGCTGGCTGAATGGCTTAGTCGCCGAAAGCCACTAAAAAAAAAAAAAAATAATAATAATTTTAAAAAAATCTGTGCGGGACTGTACGAGTTGCAACAATAATCGTAACGCGCAAATGCAACCGAGTCTGGTTCCGTTACAATCACGTATACACTATCACATATCTGTAACTATGGTTTCAAAAAAAAAATAAAATGCCAACACCACACAAATTAGAAAAACACACGGTAGGCAGATAGTTGTTAACAATGTAAATGAGCACAAATATCTGTAAATACGCACTGGCTTTCTCGAGAATGGCCCACAACAAATTCTATTTTTTATTTTTTGAGAAGGAGGCGAAGACGATATGTCAGGGTCTCATGTTGGGAAAAATTCGTGTTCAAGGGTTTATTACGTATATGTCTCACCGAGCATGGTGGGTGACCGGTAACTCTCTGGCTTCGGCGCCGGTTCGAATCCCCGTCCGGATATCCAGATTAGGTTCTTGTTTTCCCCAAATCACTCCAGGCGAATTTCGGTATGCATCCTTCAAAAGGCCATGGCCAAATTTCTTCCCGTTCCTTGCCCCCAGTCCTTTCTCACCTCTAATGACCTCGACGTCAACGAGGCGTAAAAAAAAAAAAAAAAAAAAAAAAAAAAAACGTATGTGTCTCAAAATTGCGAAAGTGACATCTGTCTCCAGGAGCCTTCATGAAGTTCATTCACTTGGCAGCAGCTGGCAGGTTTCCTGCTTCTAAGATATTACGCAAGATATGCACAAATAATCTTGATTTTAGAAAGAAAACATAAGTTTTATGCAGAGAATGCTGTATGAGGCATTTTCTAGAGTCAAAAGGTCAGTACATTGAAAGTGCTGTTACCTCAGAAATATGCTCAATATTCTAGGAATATAGCATGGAAAGTGATATTTTTACTTGCCTATAGTTTATTGAAATTAAAATTAAATCGCTCGGCCAAGTGCTATCGAATTTCGAATTTAAACATGAATGTTTGTAATTTTAGAGGAAAATTAAAACAACTGAACGATTATATCACAGGACGTGTTCAACAATAAGTTGAACTGATAAATCACAAAATACGTAATTTATAAAAATTATGGGTCATAAAAGAGAGTGGTGTAGCGGCATATCTTCTGGAGTAGGCACTTTCAACACAGCGAGAAGAGTTGCCATATGGCTCTCAAATTATTATCTGCTGCGCTGTGATTATGACCCACTTGACATAACCTAAAATGTATAACCGAAAGTGTTAATTGCGTTGTAATAACTTTTCGTAATATTTTAATTAAAAGAGTCTGTAATACGAGAAAACCGGTAACAGAAGTAACTGGCTCGACGTGATGGTAAAAAATGCATGAAAATCACAAATAAGTCTATGAACTGTTGCTTGGCATCTGTCTCTGAATAGTCACTGTCGTAACATGTACGACACGTATCTTAGAGAAATTACTGAATTGTAGAACATGCACAGCTGACTTTTAAAGCACCTTTTGTTTTAAAATAGCACAATTTTTCTTTTTAATTTTATGAGCTTTTTTCAATTCTATGTGCTTCTCTCGCATTTGTGTTTGTCTACGCTGGACATTCATTGTACCTGAGTCTACTGGGAGTCTGTCGCGAGCTGCGAGAGCGTGTTTTCTAATATACAGCACTCTGCGAAGCAAAAACAGGCCGCGTGCCCCCCCCCCCCCCCAAAAAAAAAACAACAACAAAAAAACGGGCGATTCAATACTGCTATTGATACATCGCGGATATCCTTGCACTTATTGGTAAGAAATTTAATTCCACACTTTCTCTCATTTATTGGTAGCCTTGCTTAGGCAGAAAAGGAGGGTGCGGTCCTGCCGCTATTCGGTAGGCGGGACCGCTAACATATGTAATAAATGCTTCTTAATATCACCCACAGCTGTATTGTAATACGCCTACATTTCTCCGGCACGCTTGACAGTGATTGTCATTACATGTTTTAAGTCTGCGTCTTTCTTGTTTCGTTCGAAAAAGAAAAAAGAACCTACTGAAGTAGTAGATTTAAAAATGACAAGTTCCAAATCGAATTATAGTTGAATTTCTACATAGAAGAAGCAACATAAGATTATTATTACAGTGTTGACTTCGTGCTTTATTTATTGAATAACCGATTTTGTGTTATTTGAAATCCGCGATTTGGATTGAAAAGAAACTTAGTAAGACACTGCAACTGAGCTAATCGCATGTTTTAGACTAACTTATCCCAACCGCATTATAACCCCAGCTGGCGGTTAAAACCCTTCCTTCCGCTTAGGACCTTCGCGTAACAATGGAGTGGTAGAACGGGCAAAATGACAGGTACCCCTGCCAGAGGGGCCCCCGGCTCTGCCGCTCCATGAAACAGCTTCCGCATCGTCCGCTTGGGGCAGTAGTGGAGCACTTATTTTTTAAGGTGGGTCGTCCATCGTCCATAAATTGGGAGCCCCCGGTTTGGCCCCCTTCCTAGATCCGACACTGTCGGAGGGCCCCATCCAATGAATTTGCCACGAGCCTCAACGGTATAGTTACGCAACTGTTAGTACATATTACATCTGAATGCAGAAGTGCAAACATATCTGTTACTATGTCTCATTGATCTTTGCTGGTTGTGATACTTTGGGAGTGAAAATAAGAAAAAAATGAAGTATGGGGGCATCCATAAATTAAGTGAGGTGTTTTTCCGGATTTCCGGACCCCCTCCACCTCCAGTGAGATCTGGTCCGACCCTCCCCCTCTACTCTGGTGAGATCTGGTTCGTGAGACCCCCCACCCTAGAAGTCGGCCTCGTGACGGACTTTTTTTTTTACTTATACAGTCCAACAAAAATAACCTCGCGTGAGATTTCCGTTGTCCCCCCTCCCCCTTGGTGAGATTTGGTTGACCACCCCCTGTTTCACCTCACGTAATTTATGGACGCCCCCTATACATAGACCTACTAACCTGAAGGTAGCCGGTTTCAAGTCCCTTTTAAGTTGACACATTTTAAATTTTGGAACAGTTCTGTTCTGAAATTAATCAGGTGTACAAATATGTGTGATGGTTATACGGTTCAGATAACTGATTGATGGTATACTCCACATTTTCCGACAGTTTCTTTAATTGTTACATTCCTGGTGTCTCACTGTATCTATTTTAGAAATGCCATCTTTCAGACGCTCTCTAACTTGCGCGTTTCCTGATTTCGTAAGATCGTTATCTGTGATGAATTTTTGATTGCCTGTCTTAACGAATATTGAAGTAACCTCTATTTCTTTGAAGGCTGCCTAAATATCCGTTAGAGAACATCTGCACAGAAAGTAACTTATTCATACTATAATACAACTTTCCGAAGTGCTTTGTTTGAATGTAAGCTCTACTCCGGTTGGAAGTGGAACGCGGTCGAGCTACTGCTTCTTCTCCATAAACATAGTCTTTTCCCAGAAGGATTCCGACATTTCACGACAAACCGAGCAAATAAACGAGCCATACCACTTGGTGAGATTGAATCTTCGACTCGTAACTGAGCTTCGCGGAAAGTTGTGTGCACAATCAAGAGTAAACAGTCTGGGAACAAATTCAACTCTATTCCGAGGACTTCTTTCGATAAGGATAGTCATATTATTCGTACTGATGCAAATCTTTCACGGTCGAAAATCAGAGCGTTTTGTCCATAGTTGATAAACGTCAGTACGTTTTGTGTATCCGATGGTGGTCTTGATTGGAACATGCATGCTTAATACATGAACGACCTCTATTCACGAGCACCGCAAAATGGGGACTTTCGTTCCATTTATATTCGTACGGTGTTCTTTGGCTGGAGTTGAATCTACTATACATATCAAGTAAGATTTAGTTTACGACTTATTACTCACGACGTGTTATACATTATGAAAAGAGAAAGGGATATTTTTTAAACAAAAGTCTCAGTATTGTAAGTTTTAATAAAATACTTTTAATTTTTTTTTTTTTTTTATTAAAACTTTGCCTTTGATGTAAATATACAATGAAATAGAAACCAGCCTCGGATGCAGAAAATGTTTCCATATCAGCAGCACGATCCATGTTCACTATTAGCTTTTCTAATTTGATATATATATATACTGTAGTACACTCGCATAAAGGGTGTACTACATTCTCTTAATATGACGACAAAAAAAAGCAGCGTGAGAATTTATGAGCGTGGAGATGTATGGACAGCCACTGTAGCGTAAATGGTATTTCAAACAGACTATATGTTGCTACATTTCCTTTTATGTACCCGCGACGCCGAGTGTGCCCACTGGAGGGATGTGCTCCCTTTTGGCAACGCTGTTGGTGGTCGCTGGAGGGAGGATTTGCGTGGCCGGCATTGCGACGGCGGACCGGGACTCGAGGACTCGCCACGGACAGGTGGAGGAAGAGAGACGGCGGACACAGTGGTCCGCAGGGTGTGAGTGAAAGTGGTTTTTTTGTACTCCGGGGAGAGTACCAGTGTTTTAGCGAGTGGAGCAGTTTTGTGGTTTCGGCTGCAGGGTGGATCTAGCCAACAAAAGATGGTAAATGCTCCGAACATCTTTTCTCTTGTTGTTCGTGAACACTGCATATCTGAAGATTTTGATAAAACCCATTGCGCCCTTTGAGCTAACATTCTGCTCGAACAATAATTGAACTAAGGCTAGTCGATGCAGCATCAATTAAAAACAAGTACTGTTTCTATCGGGGGCTCATGTTTTGCAATTTATTTAGTAAATGTCCTTTTTTTTGTAATACATTAATTGAATCTTTTGTAGGAATTATATCTGGATTTTATAATTGCCATCTTGATGTTTTGATTGTAATATAGAGTAAAATAAACCTGATTACACTTTATAATTTTTCAAACAATCAAACAGTTTTTATTATATTTCAGTAATTTTGCTAATAAAGAATTCATTATAATAACAGTAGAATACCGGTAGGTATTACAATACAGTACCATTATAAATCTGTAAGCAATCTGCATGTGTCTCAATAAAAGTAACAGAAGTGTAATATTTACGGTAAATAATTTCGTAATGTCGATAGTAAGATACTGGGTCGTCGAATTTTTAACAGTGAATAGCGATAGACAATTCGAAAGAAAAGATTAAAATTTTGTGATATATCGCTTATCAGTAGTTCTGAGATATCAGAGGTGAAAAATCAGTTGAATGTATAGCTCCTTGTACCTTTGGCGACATTTCTAATCTGTTCCAGGCCGCATTTGAACCTAACCATAATCGCTAGGAAGAAAAAAAAGAATAAACTTTACATTGCGATACAGTCAATGTATTATTGCGCGTGTTTTAGTCTTCTTTCAGTTCAAACTGAAGTTGTATTATGAAATTAATTGTTATAACTTATATTACACACACCTTGAATCCTGAAATAGACAATGGTGTCATTACCAAAAATGTATTTAGCGATGCATTTCATGTGTTTAGGCGTGTCTGCATAATTTGAAGCGGCAATATCAGTATAAAATGTGGTTAGGTCGAAATTCAGCCTGGGTCAGAATGTTATTTCAACAACATAAGGCATTAGGAATTCATTTACTGTTAGTAATTAATAAGGTGCTTTAATGAGTGCCATGTCAGTGATGACGTATACTCCAGGAAACAAAACAAACGTTGTGCATGTCCAGCATGTATTTCCGTTTGGCTTTGGCGATATATATATATATATTTCCCAGGCCGCATTTCAACCTAACCACTTGAACTCTGAGATACGATGAAGAAAGATGGCTCTAAGTTTGGGTAGATACATAGACGTTATTAAGCAACAAATAAATGTTACTACCATGGAGGAAGGAATATATGGAGACGACGCAAGGGACCTTCACCACGCACTGGAGTGAAGCCGGGTAGAGAGAAGTGGGGTGGGAAGGCTGCCATATTGGTCGGCCGGAGAAACACGGGGAATAGGCACAAAAACCTCAAGGGAATCATAAGACAACCGTGGCACCGCTATTTGATGATGGATTATTATGTAACTCGACCAGATTAAAAATGAAGAATACACTCTTTTGATATCCTGCTTAGTTCTCAAGATATACTGTCTCAAAAGTGAGGAGTTTCGGGTTGAAATTGAGAAGAAAAATATCCCCAAGGTCAAATTTAATGTTAGATTCTTATCTAACACGACGAGACATATCGAAAGTGAAGAATAATTGTATTCGATATCTCGCTTAGTTCTCGAGATATACTGTCTCCAAATTGGGGTGGTTAGGTTAAGTCAATGTTTAGAACTTTTAAAAATAAAAAAAAAAAATTGAACCCTTCAAAAGACCTCATAGCTTCTGGGCTTACTCAGAAGATATTGTACTGTTAGTGGCCTATGTAAATTTGCTAGCAACATCAGTGCATTTATCTCTTACCATACATCAAAAGTCAGAAGCTTAGATAGGAGTAGTTTACATCGCAATACACGTTTTGTCACTAACATGGTGCTCATGAAATTACTAAAAACTAATAATAAATAAATTGCTTCTACCCTTCTGGTACAGGCTGCATTTCAACATACGCATATTTCCATTAATATTGCTTTTACAAAATCAACTTATGTAGACAGATTTAAACACATGAAATGCATCGCTAACTACATTTCGGGTAACAACAACGTTTGCTTCATCAAGTTTAGTAGTTCACACAGCATAAATTATCACAATTAATTTCATCGTACACTTTCAGTGTAAACTGAAACTGGAATAAAGCTTGCACATTCACTGTATCGCGATGTAAACTTGATCCGCTTAAATTAGACTTCCAACACTTGTTTACAATATGGCTAGCCTTTTAGGTGCAAAGTAGTAACGTATGCTAATTGTCTACACTACACCAACAAACATTTGAGAACGATATCATCCTATTGAGAGCAATGAATAAATTTATAGCGATAGGCTCTAATCTTGTAGTTATCTATCAAACACTTCAAGAACAATAATTACAATGTGGTTTAGCTGCGAAACGTTATTTCAGGTTGTTTCCTATCTTGTCTGTTTGTGCAACCGAAAGGAACACAACTTGGCATTACAGAAAACTTCTGAATATTAGAAAATGAAATATTCTCATCAGCAGACACAGTACTAACAGCCCAATGTTTTTGGCCGATCCGTAGGGCCGCAACGCATGCGCAGTAGCAGACAATATGAGGTTTCACCGATTTAGCGTTATTTCGTCTCCATATATTCCTTCCTCCATGGTAACTACCCACGGCATAAGAATATACGCATATCGTATAACGACAAAATGCCAGCGATTTCAGATTCGTTGTTGCGAATGCTATCGTTGGCGGCACAGCTATTTTTAGAAATGACCGTCGACTGTACTGCCGACACTAACGCAGACGGTAACTATCGTGTTTGCTTATGTCTAAGGTAGTAAATTTCTTTTTCTTTATGATGCACTTTTTATCCCCAGGAAAGTATGTTCCAAATTTTTGTCTAAAAGGTAAACTGATTCTTGATTCGTCCTTATTGGACCGTTAGCGATAATGATTGACGTAGCTTTAATCTCCCATATTTCATATACTATATTGTGTTAAAATATAAGTTTAACAAAAAACACTTTCGAACTGTAATAAGAAAACCGAATCTAAGGTAATAACTATAAAGGAGAGGAAAATATTTAAATGAAGTTCATATTTTTTGCTTCTCCAAGTTAATATTTGGTACTAAAATAAAAAAAAAAATGGTAGAGTATTTCTATACGCTCCAAGACCCGCGCATGCGGAACAGCGGGTAAATGCTAGTTATATATATATACGTCGAATGACATTCAAACCTCCGAATTGTTTTTACGTTACTAGTCCCTGATAATCTTCGCATTCGACAACCATTACAAAGCTAGGCAGTACGAAAGTGCATTCGCGAGGACGTGGTTTCGAACCCCCGTCCCATCCATATTTTGGTTTTCATGGCGAATGCTGCGATGGTTCCTTCCCATCCGTTGCCCTCTATCTTCTACCGCCTTTAATGACCTCCACATCGGAGAGGCGTTAGGCTATAAGACAAAAATGGAACGAAAGGTCAAGATTATAACTATACAAGTTTCTGAAAATACTTGAAAATCTCAGAGACCCTTGCTACAATATAAATACTTGATTTTTTTTGTCATTCATTAACATTAACCGCTTCATAAGTTTTCAACCTGATATCCAATCAGCATATAATTCCCTTACTGATTATAATCTGAATCCGGCAAATATATAAAGCAAATCTATCAAACAGTACGATCAGAGAACTCAAACAAAAATGGCATCTGATGACTGCGAAATAGAACATTATTTTGCCCGTTGATTTTTTTTTTTTTTTTTCTCTCCAGTTCGTCGACATTGGGGCTTCTAGGAACCGTGAGTTGTTTTCTGTCGAGAAAGATTGGGAAAGATTCAGATCACGACCTAGTGAACAAACTACGCCGGAAATTATATCGCGTGATTTCAGGAAACCAGAAAACCATTGGAAACTGAAACCTGGGTGGCCAGATCGGATATCTAAACCTTAATCTCCAGGATGTCAGATCAGAACATTAAACCTCTGATGTACCAGTCTCCCTGTCCGGGCATCCAGATTTGGGTTTTCAATGGTTTCCCCAAATCGTTCCATGCGAATGCTTCCTTCAAAAGGCCATGGCAGAATTCCTTCCAGTTCCTTGTCCGCAGTCCCATCCTGCCCCTAATGACCTCGATGTCGACGAGGCATAAAGCCATAAGTATTTTGTTTTTTAAAAAAAACTTACTTCATCGTTGGTTTTTAAATGTATTTTCAATTAAAGCGGATTCTTTGGTCGTGAGTAGAAGCTGCCTTGTGGGTGTTGTGGAATTTTGTCAGCTATTAATACAGATTGTACTAAAGTGCTGTTCTGCCCACGGGATGCTATTTGCAGGGCTTCAAAAGACTATTGTCAGAGGAAAACACGAAGAGACAGATAAACGTCGGAAGGCAAATAAAACTGTCAGGCGTACACAGCCCCAGCAGGACGTGTCGTTCAGCATGTGTGAATTTCGCTGTAGCGCTACACAGCTGCAGTAAAGTCGGAGCGAACTGCATGAGACAGCTGTTGGAGAGTTATGAAATGTGGACGCGCTGAATCATTAACTGAGTTACGTATAAAGCCGTTCCACCATCACAACGCTATGTACAGGTCATTATACATTCGTCAGCATCCGTGACGAAATCTGTCATAGCATCTTCGGCACCCAGAAGCCTCTCTTGACGTAGTACAGATCCCAGTCCCAAATTACCAACAAGCCGAGGATCGTGGTTTCGAATCCAGCCAGTGCTACACGTTTGCTGTGTTGTACGTCGCTTTGATAGCCACAAGCAATTTGAAATAATAAAAACATACAAAGTACTAATACGAATACACTGAAATTGGCTGTATGTCATAGGGCCTACTTAAAAACAAAATCATTCAGAATCGGCACCAAGCAACCCAAAATTACTTCTTGATTTCATTTCCGTAGCTTTTATCATTGGAGCCCAGAAAATTACTTTTATACCACTTCTTATCCTTCGAAACTCGCATTAGGGAGGACGCGGGTTCAGAACCCCGTCCGGCCATCTAGGTTTCGGTTTTTCATTGTTTCCCGAAATTACTCGATGCAAAAGGGTGTGGTCGATTTTTCTTGTCCCTATGCTGTCCTGCCTCTAATGACCATAACGTAGACGAGGCGTAAAGCGCGAATTAAAAAAAAAATCTGGTCACATAATTAAGATGGTATAAACCACACAAAGCGAATACAATATTTCTAACTAATTCAAGTAATATGAAAGTTTGCTCTACATTTTAGAAAGTACTGCTACAGTTCAAAGATCTAAAATAAACCTAAGGTATATAAAACACGTGTTTATATCACTTTTTCTTATTAGTTTTACTGTGACAAACAAATAAGGAAACAGTCACAATCGTGGGTGAGATATGAACTGTGACCTGTGAACTGTGGATAGAGGAAAACATACCCTATGATTGTCAAAAATGATTACGATAACAAAAATCATGGTGAGTTAAGCAAGAAGAATAACAAATATCGCCGGTCAGTACTCTCTAGTCCGTTGTGATATTTGGTGCCCTTATTTAATCAGAAAAAATGCTAGGGCAATACTATATTTGATGTAGAACTGTTAAGGCATATAAATCATCTGTTACAAATACCAAGGTAGGAAATCCTCATCGAGAAGCAATTTTTATAGTCTTGAAAACAGAATTAACGCCCATGGATTCCGCAACTTAACTGGTGGTTGAAATACTGCCGTCCTTGATAGGGAGATGCATCATAAACCAGTTTCATACCTTTGTCCTGATCACGGTTTTAGTCGGTTTTCCGTAATCACAGATGCTAATGATTAGAGGGTCTCCGGTTTCCACCTAAACAAAAAACTATACGTTTCATAAACAAATTAATCCATAACATGTAGAACACAACTTACATGCTTCGCAGACGGGTGGTACATTGACATTCCCCCATTAGACCATAACAGACTTTTTTTGCTTATAGCTTTACGCCTCTTCAACGTCGAGGTCATTAGAGGCGGGAAAGAACTAGGGGTAAGGAGAGGGAATGAATTCGGCCATGGCTTTCTGAAGGAACTATCCCGGTACTCGCCTGGAGTGATTTGGGGAAACCATGGAAAACCCAAATCTGGATGGCTGGACGGGGATTCGAACACGCGAGCTCCAGAATGCGAGGCCAGAGCGTTACCACTCACTCACCACGCTCGGTGCCATAAAAAGAGACGGTAAGCGCAATATTGAAACATTGCCGCGCCAAAAAATGTATGAAAAAGTGTTGGTTTCAATTAAATATTCCTTGTTCCAAAGAACCATTTTCACTTTCTATATTAAAATAATAATAATTTAAAACAGAATTTGTATTCAATAAAGAAGGTGAAACGCACAAACTGATCTGTAAAAGATATTTGGGATTGTATGTAGCAAAGTTTCGAGTAACTTTTTTTTTTTTTTTTTTTTTTTTTGCAATATTTTTGTTCATAAAATTATGAACCCAAAAAATACTATTTTCCCTACCAAAAAACTTAGCCGATCATTTAATCGATGTAAAATCTAGTTGTCAGTAACACAATACGAACTTCACGGCCCTGTTAATCTCTACAACATCTCACCAAGAGGCTGCACAAATATAGTTTCATGAACTTCTAATACAAAAAAAAATACAAAAAAAATACAAAAATAAATAAATAAATAATAATAAAAAAAACTTTGCAACTACTATTAGTATGAACACGATAATGAGAAATTACGTTGACCTGTAGCGCAGATTTAAGGCTGTTAAATACGTGGGCAAACAGAAAATAGACGTCGAAAAATGTATATAAATAAACAGTAGGATTTAACTCAGAAAAAGGAAACACCATTATGTATCAATAGATAAAGAACTGTAAAATATCGCCTGCAAATGATATTCAAAGTCTACAGTAGATCAAATATAAGGTAGATATGGAAACAACAACAACGAAATGCACAAATTTTGGATACATGGATTTTCTAAAGCACAATTACGACGGATGTCTTTGACGAGCCAATCATAACCTTTCCTCCGATAAAGACTACATCTAGTTCAACATGAAATACAGTGCTGTCTGAAGCACAGCGAAAATATTTATGGAATATGTTTTCGCACAACCACCAATATATTTTTCTCCCTATCGTTCAAGT
Organism: Vandiemenella viatica; assembly: GCA_031002005.1. Lineage (NCBI taxonomy): Eukaryota > Metazoa > Arthropoda > Insecta > Orthoptera > Morabidae > Vandiemenella > Vandiemenella viatica. Next base: position 126,237,896 of record JARYHS010011408.1, on the reverse strand, counting down.
TAAACTACCTGTAGATGCTGCACACTTTTTTTTTGCTGTCGTCAGTCTCTCAACTGGTTTGACGCAATCCTCCACCTCTTCCTATCTTGCGCTAACCTTTTCATCTCAACGTACCACTTACAACCTACGTCCTCAGTTATCTGCTTCATATATTTTAATCTCTGTCTTCCTCTACAGTTTTTACCTTCGACTGTTCCCTGCACTAACAAATTAACCAATCCCTCACGTCTTAAAATGTGGGCCACCGCGCTGTCTTTTCTTTCTGTAAGACTCTTCCAGAAACTTGTTTCCTCACCTATCGTTTCCAAAACTCGTTCATTTCCTACGTTATCTGTCCACTTAATTTTCTGCATCATTCTATAGCACTACATTTTAAATGCTTCACTACCATAAAGTGCTGTGCTCCACACACGGTGTTTCAAAAACTTCTTCCTTAGACCTAGATCAAAATTTAAAACGTAAAGATTTCTATTTTTCATGGAGGCTTTTTTCGCTAGTGCTATTCTGCTTTTAATATAATTCCTGCTTCGGCCATTATTTGTAATTTTAGTTCATAAGTAACAGAATTCACTTATTTCTCGTACAGCAACCGACCATATTTTTTATATTTAAACTCCTATAATTGCTATCGTTTCTAATATATTTCATCTCTTTTGTCTTGCTTTGGTTTATATTTAGTGCAAAATCTCCCGTCAGTATTTTGTTCAGGCCATTCAGTAACTTCTATAGATCCTCAGGCTGTTCTAACAGAACAATGTCATCAGCAAATCGCAACATACTAATGTTTTCTCTTTGAACTCTTATGCCAAATTCAAATTTTTCTTTTACTTTCTTTATTGCTTCCTCTACATACAAGTTGAATATTATGCCATCGAATTCATACCTCTTTAAAGCGATGTAACAATACACCTGTTCAACAGGCCAAATAAACACTGAAAACTAATTTTCTTGTAAGGGTGCATCCATACACTATGCGGCTCGGTTTAGGGGGTGGGAGGGGTTGGCTGGAAAGTTACGCTGGGCTGCGTGGGGGGGGGGGGGAGGAGAGGGGGTTCCGATCCAGACCACGTAGCTTTTCATTCATATTATTAGTCGCAGTTAAAATAAGGTACAAAACACACAACGGCATGCGAATAAGCTACGTGCCACGCGCGGGGAAAATAGGGGGGGGGGGAGTAGAGGTAAAAGCCACGTCGGGCTTCGTGGTGGGGGAGAGGGGATTCACAGGAGGCCAAAATGGAGCTACGTAGTTTATGGGCGATCCCTGACCACCAGAGTCAGGTTTCAAATGCAACCAAATATGTATTTTTCTTTTTTAAATATTTTTTAAAATGGCATTTGGCCATATTAGCCTTACAGCCAGCTCAACGTGATTGTCTCTCTTAGAATGTTTAGATTTCGTATCAATGTGATTATTTCCCTCTTTTGTAAGGACGACAAGACGAACACAGCATTTAATTAAAATCACCCAAAGGCCGGATTCGAACCGGTGACGCCGGCAACGCGAAGCGAGTACGCTACCCCTCCGCTGCGTTGCAGTGGACTGTGAAAGAAGCATCACCGCGTCAAAAGGATTTTCCAACCGTGACAGCTGGAGTGATTCAGCGTTGCCATGTAAACGCGGGACGCACAACCGGTTTCTCAGATGCCAGTTTACATTTCCGTGCAGAGAGGTAAACATTACGACTTACGAAATAACATATCTTAGCGGAGGCAGAAAAGGTGACTCAGCGCTCTCGTCGAACAACCGGTTTCACAGTTGTGAATCCGTATTCTTCAACACCAGACGAACATAGGCGCGACATCACTGCATGCAATAAAGGTTGAATGTTATACTCACGACGCTGGCCTTCCTGAGCGGGACCATGAGCGAGAGTTTCCTGCGTCCGTCAGCCATGGTGGAGTCTCTTTTTGCGTGGTGCTCTGCCGATCCTGTGTAGCTGCAGCGACGTCCGCATGGGTAGGAGGCGGCGGAGTCGGCTCACGGCTCACACCTGCCAACAAGCACACGGCCACACTGACTACCTGCGCCGAGAGCGGGAGCTGGGGGGAGGGGACGCGGCGGAGGGGGACCTTATCTCCCCAGGCAGCAGTACCAGAATCAACGTGCCATACACCAACCGACTAAACCTATCTTGATGAACTCTGAGAAGGAAATGCTATGTATCATTAAGGACATAGGATACTTTTTTTCGGGATAAATGAAATTTTGAAAACTAACCGAACGGTGACAGACAGAGTGATACCGCAAGTCTCTATAACGTTATATTATAGTGGCAGTCACGAAATTAGTCCTGTGAAGGTCACGGAGTATCCGAACAGTGTTGCAAATCAGCAAAAAAATCAACTTTCAGTAATGAGTGCGAAAAAATTTCTAAAACATAATACTTAACATGCGGGACAAGGTGATGTTCTTTATAATTCCAAATATTTGTGTGACTGTTTTTAAAAAAATAGTAATGTGTTTCCATTAAAATTTGAAATCAAAATACTTTTTCACTTCAACCGACAGAAAAAGCAATAAAATAATAAGTAATAACTCAACAAAAATTATGCGCCTTCCTGAAAGTTAACAGACTCATACCGAATACATTCTATTCATTAAATAGGGAAGCATGTTAATAAAAAAAAAAAGTTACACGAAGCGCTTAGTTGTTTCGGCTGTGTAATGTAAAATGTTGTCGCTGACTAACTTACGTTTTATTTGTTTACGTAAAAACTTCCAGCGAGAAAGTTTCTAAGAAAATACTGAAATTAATTCTGGTAGCATGTAAAGCCTCTTCAGTCAACCCCTTTTGGATTGTTTCACAGTTTATATTTGCGCGAATGATTGCGCGCAGCGCATGCTCCAGTGCCGGCTGGTCGGTCGGTTCGTTTACGACTGAGAAACATATTTCCTGTCCTCCACAGAAAAGCTATTTTCAGCTTCTGTAAGAATTATTATTGTCATTGTACACAATGGCCCATACATGATAAATTTCGCGAGAAATCTTCAAAAGCAAAGACAAAACGAAAATTAATTTATAAAATGTAAGGGATCGATTATACATAGAAATGACTGCCACAAATACCTCCATGTCAGTGTTTGTAATTTAGCGAAGTATTTTTTATTTTGTTATTTTTGCATATTAGTTATTGGTAATATTCCTTAAAAATACTTTAAAATATCTGCTACAATGATTTTAATTAGGTTTCCAATGCCCAGGCGGCCTGCAGGTTCACGAATATTACTTCTGTCTGTTAATACACTAATTGCATGATTATGTTCCTGTCACCACCATTAACATACTCGAATAGGCCTTAAACTAAGGAAATAAAGCGACCGCGTGTAAAGATACGCATGGACGACCGGCAAAAGCTAATGTGGCAATGTCGCCGGCCCAACCAAGGGACAGAGGGTTGGTGCGGGCAGGGGAGACTACGTGACCTTGGCAGGCCTAATTTCATGCCGCCGACTATAGTAGCTTAGGCTTTATTTCGCAGTCAAATTGTGAATGATCTGTTGATATATTTCATATTCAGACCAGAGTGGGGAGAACTGCAAATTCTCCCCCTTACCTAATATTCGAGAGGATGGTAGTTAAATCCCGTCCGGCCATCCTGACTGAGGTTTTCGGTGGTTTCTCACAATTTCTCCAGGCGAATGCCGGGATGGTCCCTTTAAAAGGCCACGGTCGACTTCCTTCCCCATAGGTTAGTTCCGATGAAAAGGGTCTTGGAGGCCCTCCAGCGGTCTTAAACTGTGAGGAATGAAATTTGTAAAAAAAAAAAAAAAAACCTATTGCATGGTATAGATGTGGATTTTTGCTACGCCGGACTATTATTTTGTGTTTACCTGAAAGTTTTTGGCATCAATACATTTTGTCTTCTTCGTTGATATGTCTTCCACGCGTAAATCAAACCTACGGCGTAGCTGTAGCAGAGAGTTAGCAACTAAAGTTATTAAAACCCAGTAATCAGGGCCGGCGCTAGGATTTTGGGGCCCGGGGTAACCAGTTGTGGACCCTTGGCGAATTCATCAGTTAGGGCCCTTCCTCGGACCTCAACTTATCGAGTGGGGGGCCCCTACAACCGGTGATCGGGCCACCCATCAGCCGGGCGGACCCGGGTACATTTGACCCGCTTAACCCCCCCCCCCCTAATGCTGGCCCTTCCAGTAATATGATACTCTGCCGAAGAAAGAAGACAAGACCATGATGCAAATGTTTCTCTTCATGAGTCAGGTTCAATGGTAGAATGATATGGTATCCCCGTCGTATTATCGCAATTCCGTCCATTTTGGGATACCTTACAGCTTTCTATATCCAATTCTAGCAATAAAATTTCAAGCCCACGCTCACGAAATCGCGGGTAACAGCTTAGTAGAGAATTAAACCACTGCTTACCACAGATAATGGCGGGATGGCGTTGGTACACCAAAATACACAAACACCTAGGAAACAATGAAATTTTCTGGCGCATATCCTTTCACAACATAGTTGGACTCGTCCTTGGAGCAGGTGGCTAGAAGAAAGTTCAAAATCCCTGATTTATCGGAGTAATGAGCCAGAGAAACGACGGAATAGGGTTCCAAAACTTTGGGCATACCACAGCTTGAATGTGTTGAACCTAATTTTTTATATCAAATACAGGTGTTGCAGGGGATGCAACGGAGGGCACATAGATTTGTTTATAGAAATTATCACAGAACACAATCAGTAACTAATATGATGGAGGTGGATTGAGATTCATTGGAAGACAGGAGGAGAGTGAAGAGAGTGTTTGGAGTGCAGAAGGTGTATATTGGTGATGAGCCGTGGAAGGATATTGGTAGAAGAACTAGAAGTAGTGCATGGAAGGGGAAAGATGATCATGACCACAAGCTGGTACTCTGTTTTAGTCGTAAGGAGTGAGAAGTTATAAACGCTAAAACACTTCAGTGTTATATTCCTGTGTGATATTTGTCGATTTCCCAAGTTGTTCCTCTTATTTTTGATCATAATATAAGCCACGTCTGATTCACTCTGGGCCACTAGATACAAAACTCGTCTTTTCAGCATAACAGAAGACACCAACAGATAAGATTTTCTTCGTCCTCACACTCGGCCATTTCACCTTTGACGTCTCACCGTACCCACAAGATGACCTTGGACCAGCCATCTTCCGACGTCAATCCATTAAAAATTTCTAAGTAGCCCGGTGATGTCACTCTGCTAAGAACGTTCGAGAGCTTCACCTTTCATAGCTGTATCTCGCTTTTTTAACTGGAATTATTCTTTTCTGAGCTGTCTCGACTGAAATCACTGTGCAGAAGATTTAAGTCCATGCTTAGACAGAACATTATCGCTTTCCTTATTTGTAACTACCGGTCTCCGAAAACAAAGTGGTGCTATCCGAGCGAGGTGATGTCTTTCAGCTACAATACACTTCACAGAACTGTTCCTATCCTACAGGTATCGTTGAGTGCCACATCAACCTGTTTGAAATGGTATCAACTGATCCAAACTGGACAGGCATATTTTGCAACAGATAATGCGAACTAGTGTATATGAAACAATGAAAATTGAATTCTAAGCAAAAAAATAATAATAATACATGAAAAAATAGACTCTAGGCACTCCTCTGAGAAATTTTTGTTTTAAGGTTAGTCCTTTTCTATCTTGACCCTTAACAAAAGTCGAAAGCAGCATAGCTAAACGCAGCAAAATTTGGTATTACAGTTAAGCATTTCAAATTTCTTTAAAATCAAAATAAGTAATTGCATTCGAAAAAGTCTACGTACGAAAATGAATGCGCGAGAGACAATATTTAAAATAATTTCGAAGAGTTGTGTAATTTTAAGAGCTACATTACTATTCTTAAAGATTCAAAACTTTTATATCGGCTGTTTGTTAAGGTATCGGTGTCAAACGCGGTACAGGATCAAATTAACCACTGAAGGAGTACATAATAAAAGCATACTCACAAGTACAGAGTAAGACGCAACTGCTTTTAGATTATGCATTATTTTTTGTTGATTCTCAAGTTCTGTTTGATTTTTATACATTATAAAATTTCAACAATTCCTTGAATGGTACAAATTCTTTACATCAATAACGGTTGTTAGTATACAACCGAAAACAACGAAATAATTTAATTTGTTGACTAACTGCCTCAACAAAATTAATTTGACAGATATGGCATTGAGGGAATACTACCCACTCTATGGTTTAATTTCCATGTGCTCCAATGTTGTAAAGCAACAGATATATTTCTTTTCTGCCTCGAACCCCTCCATTTCTTGTGAATTTAGAAAGTATGTAAATGTTTTAAACACGCTCGTGTAAGTCATTTGTTTCTGCCACTCCTTGAATATGCCATTAATTCCGTAGATTTTTTGGTTGTGCATGACCCACACGCAAACCTCACTATTGTTCACGAAGCTTTTCTGTAAGCATTACTTGATGTGGTCGGACCTGTTACGTTTAGGCGGTAATTGATATAAATAACTATAACTATAACTATAACTAAATAACTATCATAACTATGTCATAAATTATGACTTCATGGATCAAATAAAATTCAATTCAATTCAAATCATATGAAATCGAACTGTCAATGCGTTACAGTTTTTACGATTTAAACACCCCGTCTTTGAGTATAAAAAGTCAATGTTTCTAACTATTAGCAAGTAAGTGAATTATTTCTGTGTATGTGAGAACTGTATGTATATACACAAAGGTCGAAACAACCACTACGTTTCTTTTTGTTATACAATTTATGATGATTATTATGGATACTCATTAAACTATCAGTGTGCTAATCGCAGTAATACCCATACAATGTTTTACGGTACGGGAATTTTTTTAGGTGGATATGTAACTTATCGGCATAGAAAGTATTCTGTATGTTATGACAGAAGTTATCACTATGTATAGTTTCATTGAAACCCATTCAGTAGTTTTCGCTTCATCCGTGCACCGATGGACAAATACCAAAATTTTCCGTATAGGTCTCTGTATCATGGGCAACTTTGTAACTGATCGAGATAAAAACTGTTCTATATTTAATTTCGTTGAAACAGACAAAATGTTTTTTGAGTGACGCTCTCAGAGACAGACGAAAAATTTAAAATTTTGGCATCTGCTTCATCGGGCAAGTATCTAACTAATTTGGATAAAAAGAATCCTATATCACAACCGGTGACATAAGCGAGCAGAATGTGCAGTTTCGTTATAATCTGTCATTGCTTTTTATGCGATTCGCGGACAGACAAACAAAAATCCCAAATTTTTACTGTTTTGGCATCTCTCTCATCAGTAGTGTACATTTCAGCTACTATTTTTGAAATACATTTTAGGAGCAAACACAAGTTTTCTACAATCTTTTTATTATAGTTTATAGATTTAACTGACGAATAATTTATTTTTCTAAATGTACTCCGCACTATTACATGTCTCATCGATTTATGGTTTCTGTAGTTTTATTTGCCATCAAATCATGTTTTGGCTTATTATGGTACGATTAATATCCATACAAGAAATAGCAATTTATGGCGTTCACTGATGTTCTGTAAGTTGAGAAAGCTGCGAAAGTAAGAGAACGAGATACGAAAGTGTTGAAAACCATAGGAACCATCGCCAGATACTTATAATCAGTGAAACAAACCTGCAGGTAACTACCACACACACAATTCCTTACACTACCTTATCGATGTTGACTAACAAATTTTCTTGTTAAAACTAGATCAGCAGTGATTCAAAATCAACACCTTCAGACATGCGTAAAAATTGGAAGTATTCCTGGTGATGAAAGTACTAAAGTAATTAGTCAGATTTTGGAAGCAAGATACTATCGAATGGTGTTTAAAATTATTTTGAAGAGAGTTAAATTCAACAACATAAAAAGATGGAAAGACGTATAAGGACAGTAAATCTGAACACTCCACTAGCTGTCTCTGTGCACAATACTTAATGCGCCGGCTCAACATATAAAACCCAGTTTTGATAAGGAACTCTTCTTTCAACGCGCGAGATAAGAATAAGTTTTATGGAGGAGCCGACAGAAGTAAACAGAAATTTCTTACGATGTGAAGCTAGACTCATGCCGGAGGTAGTAAAGCATGTGCGCCACCACAGTTCACTGCCCACGTATCAAGTGCGGCATATTTGCGAGTAAGTACCTGTCTTATCTACCCACAATCGTCACGCTGGAGTTACCCACTTCAGACTGCAAACGAACTGTTAGTTTCGTAAACAGATTCTTCTGTAGAAAAATAGCATAAAAAACTTACTCTGCTCTTTCAGAATTCGGAGTATACCCCAAACTAACGAATAGAGGCATGTTAAATATGCTTACCTGAATCATTCAACTTACAAGTCGAAATGAATTTGATACAATTAAATATACTGTGAAAAATGTGTTTAGGTCTCAGGCTAATTTCATACTTCTTTTCTGTTGACAAAAGGACAAGCCAAAAAAAAAAAAAAAAAAAAAAGCCGAAAAGAGATTGTTTATTTTATAGCGTGTTTATATATAAATTGAAATAACTTTTTAGTACTTGTTTCAATATCTGTTAACATTCATGAAAATCGCAATTCGTAAGAGCATATATGTGTCATGTCAGAAATAGAAATAGAAATTCAGAAACAAAAATTTCAAAACATGACATTCAGAGGCGATTTGACAAATTCCAGCCGAAATAAGAACTCAGACCGAGGTCATCTCCTTCCTCGGTTAGAGGCACCAGACAGCTCATTCAAACAATCACCTGCCGGTAACATTCAAATATTAATCTTGTACAGATATTTTTTCCTGTCCACTGTCTCTCCACTGCTTTGATGTAATCCTATATCCCTTCCTATCTTGCGCTAACCTCTTCATCTCTAACCCCTCAAAACCCACGACCTCAATTATATATATTCTAATCTGTCTTCCTCTACACCTTTACCTTCGATTTTTCCTTCTACTAAATAACTAACCAATCCCGCAAGTCTTAAGAAATGACTCACCATCCTGTCTCTTCTCTCTGTTACATTCTTCCACACACTTCTTTCCTCACTCATCATTTCCAAAACACGTTTGTTTCGTACTTTATCTGTCCACTTAATTTTCAACATTCTTCTATAGCACCAAATTTCAAACGCTTCAATTTTCCTTCTTTCTGGTATTCCTAAACTTCATGCTTCACTACCATAAAGTGCTGTGTTCCACATAGAGACTTCTTTAACACATATGATTGAATGAACATATGTATTTGTTCCTATTTTTTGTTATATAAATTTCGTGAAGGACCGAGAAACACAGCATGTCATTCAGTGCCTCTGTACTCACCTTCAGCTCAAGGAAATAATAGCCTCAGATCCTGTAAACACATTAGTTACAATCATGTAGTGCCAAGTATATCCCATAACAATTGCCGACCTCAGCTTGTATGTACTGTTCGAGTCCGGCCTAGGGTTTGCTTGGTTTCAGTTACGTGCGACATACCGTGGTGGTGTAACGGTTAGCGTTCTCGCCTCGCATTAGGGTGGACGCCGGTTCGAATCCCCGTCCGGGCATCCAGATTAGGGTTTTCCATGGTTTCCCAAATCACTCCAGGCAAATGCCGGGATGCTTCCTTAAAAAGGCCATGGCCGAATTCCTTCCCATTCCTTGCCCCCCATCCTTTCCCGTCTCTAAAGAGCTCGCTGTTAAGAGACGTTAAGCAGTTAAAAAAAAAAGTTATTGTTGTGTTAGCCTAGTGTTGCCTTTACTTTGATATACATCGATGTCGTAAATAAATTTTAATTAAACTTTCAGCACAATACAAACGGATCAGCTAGCTGAACGTTAGCAAAGAGAATATACCATTTTACAACAGAAAACACTTCTTAAAGTTTCTTTAGTATCTTACATCTACTTTCACTGATAGTATTCAGGCTAGTGTTGTAAAAAAACGGTTTTTTTTCAAGCCTGAAAAAAAAACATGAAAAAAAAACTTTGAAAAAAAACATGTTTTTTTTCTGGAACACGTTTTTTTCACAACTACTAAATCTCAATTTTGTAAGGCAGTTATCGTTTAATATGACTGTTTTAGAGTTTATACTAAGTACTTATCTTAATTTTTAAATGTACTATATTTTTCTGGTTCAGTAAAACAATAATTACGAAAGTATTGGCGACATTGACTGAAAATTTCCTTTTATGAACGGTGCCAGCGCATAGTGATACTGATACCGAGTCATAAAATTGTCAGTAATTATGAATCGTTTCCTTGCAACCGTTTGCGTAAACCAACTATTGAAAAGAAATAAAGCTCATATTTTGTATGTTAATAGATTTAAATTCAAACTTAAAAGACCGTAATACAGAACTAACGGCGCAGTATTTATGAACGGTGCCACAGTGACAAGCTCAATGCCACGGTCTTCCAACGATGAAATATTGCGCGTAATCGATATCCGAAATCACAAGAGCTTACTCCTATTGCTTGGTGGGCAGGACTTTGCAAGTCGACTGCCTTATCTAAAGTAGCGATCAGAGTTCTAACCCTTCCAACTACATCGGCTGCAGTTGAGAGAACATTTAGTACTTACAGTGACATTCATTCCAAAAAAAGGAATAGACTGACAAATTATAGAGCTAGCAAAATTGTGTACATTGCTCACAATTTAAAATTGAAATCTAAAAATCGTCTGAGAACAATACAAGAACAACCAGGAAAAGGAAATGCAAATGTTTCTGAAGTGATGGAACTAGAGGAAACAGAAGGAGAAAGTGAAAACACCGACACCGACCAAACTAGTGTTGGTAGCGCTGATTCCAGTGAATGTGATACTAATACTGACACCGATGATGAATAATATTATGTAACCTATAGAGATACATTTATCAAACATTATGTAATAATTTATATCATTCAGTAATATTTAAAACAACAATGTAAAATGTAAATAAAACTATAATTTATCAAATATATTGTTTTTCTGAAAAAAAACCAAATTTAGAAAAAAAAACAACGGTGCCATGTTTTTTTTTCATGATTTTTTTTCAAAATTTTGAAAAAAAACAAAATGTTTTTTTTTCAATTTGCAACACTAATTCAGGCGTAACAAGAATTCTGATTTATGTCAGTCAAACTATTAAACCCTGGAAAACGTTAGATTGACTCGCTGGAATTGTGTTTAGCGATCGTCGGTTCGAGTCCAGCCCAGCAATTGGTGATTTTAATCTATTGTTGTGTTCCTACTGTATTGTTTCTACATTGATATCGGAAAGGAGTTCTAAATACCTTTGCAGTACAGTACGAACAGAGAATTTGGCTATCTCTTGTTGTGGTTATGGGTAACTGTGTAAAAATTAAATCAGAAAGGTCGGATCGAAGATTGAACCCGCGTCCTCCTGAATGCCGGTTCACAGCGGCAGCCATCACCCAACGGGATCGATAAATGAATTCGACCCTGCATCTAGCCATCTAATCATCTTCGAGTAGCTATGAAGTCGAACCAGACTCGGCTCTTACCAGGTATAGCTTGATGTTGAGAATGAATTTTGATTATTGCATAGTATCGACAACACAGCAGCCAATTATATATGGCTAGTATCAAGTACAGACTAAGCCTAACAATAAAGCTACAGACATAGTGTGGTGTGGAAGCTAATACCATGGATTTTACATTATTTAGTCCGTGTAGAAAAAATAGCTCGAAACGTTCAATTCGATAACAGATTTGTCTCTTGAAACGTGTTCTTGTTTCTAATGAGAGCGTATTATGAATGTTCTTTTATTCTGTGTATTCTCGAACATTCGTTTATACAATAAAACAATTTTTCAGGGGAAAATAAAGTAATTAGCTCTTTGTTTATTTTGCGAGTCCTTTTTAAATGATACAATAGCGACTAAACAGCGGAAATCCAAACGAATAATAATAATAATTAAAAAAAAAACAGAGATGCAGTAGAAAGCAACATTCCAAAATGCGTTATTTATCCTCCATACAACATTTTAGTTGCTTATTTGTCCGCAGTTATCTTTGAGCAATTAACACGGGTAATGAAACAGTGATACACACGTATTAGACACAATTTAAATGCAAATCTGACAACAGTTTGAGTCACATAAACATTATGGAACAATAGTGTGAAACATTAGTTTTGTTTGCTTTCTAGCACCCGTTCGAGCAATAATGTAGGCCTATTATTCAGACAACACTCAGCGAAAGAAATTAAGTTTCACTTTGTCAGCAAAGTTGTCCCTCTTACCGTATGCGTGTAAAAACAACACTCTAATACGCACGGCAAATTTCTTTAGGTAGATAACTGCCACCTCAAAATAATTTTTTAAACTGCGGCAAATGAAATGAAATCCTCATTTATTTTTGGAGTATTGTTTAATAATGAAGTGGTACAAAATTGAATCATTTTTCAGTTTAATCTTTCCCCCGCTCAAAATAAGTCTTCTAGTGTTTACAAAATGTACGAATCTTTAAAAAAAAAAAAAAAAAAAAAAAAATGGTGGTCCTCGTAACCACTAATGGGTTACATCAGAATGTAACATTTTTCCTCCGATTGCTTTTTGAGTTGTGCAAACACGTGGAAATCATTTAGGGCAAGGTTTGGTGAGTTTGAGTAGGCCCGATGAGAAAACACTCAAATTCGTAGGTCTGTAATTGTTGCAACTTGTTATGCGTACCAGTTTCAAACTATAGCATCGTTTGATCCCGAACTCTCCTTAAGTCTATTATCGCTTTATTCAACAATTAGCGATATAGGTTTCAACTAAATAAATGACACGTTTCAGCTCATCTATTTTCTTTTATTGACAATAAATTACCTATTTCCACTGAGCTCGTAGAAAGCAGGTCCACCTTAGAGAATGCTCTTTCCACCTGTTCTACCCAGTCAGCATCAGAAAGCTACAGATCTAATTCTCGATCCTCACTGAGTTTCCAAGTCCCCACGAACACGAGGTTATAAACAGTTGCTGGTGCTTACTTTTCTCCGATACTCAGTGCGACTGGCTTCTCACTATATGATACCTCCTTGCTCGCTCTCTTTCCGGTTGGTGGAAGTGAACTCAAGTTTCGTCCCCAGGAACGATTGTTACCAGAGCGTCATTACCTTGTTGTTGGAAGTACCACATAAATTCTTCAAAAGCATTTTTTTTAACTGCTTAACGTCTCTTAACAGCGAGGTCTTTAGAGACGGGTTCAAAGGCATAAACACGTCTCTATTTCATTTCAAGATTCAGCTGCCATCTTGCAGATACTTTATGAAACATCGTGCATAATGTGACGTGCGGATCCATGATTAAAGTTTAAACTTGATGCAATTTCATTCAGTGTCACGTGGCGGTTTCCCTCACTATTGGTTCAACTGCTGCAATGTTCTCAGGTGTCATAACTAGATGTGTCTGACCCACACTATTTGCGTACTACATAGGTATTCAATTCGTAGGCTTGCTGCTAATGCATCGTTAGCGATAATAACAACCTCGTACAGTCGTATCAGTATTATTGCTCAGGATGTTTCACGACCACTGCCTAAGAAGTTATATCTCTGTTTCTATATGCCAAAAGGATTCGGGAACTAAAATCTTTGTTTTGCTCCAGATTGATACAACTGGGAGTTCCAATCAGTATGAAAGTTATTCTGCAGCTTGTTGTTGTTACTAATTGCTATGGAACTTATGCTCCCGTGCCAATTTCCCTACACATCCTCTTTTGCATTACAAGGATTTTTACTTAAAATTCTTTTGCTGATGTGAGGTAGGTAAATTGTTCAACAGTTCTCTTGACGATGTCTTCTTTTAATAATTTATGAAATCTTTCTGACTTTATTATGCTTGAAATCATGTGTTTATGTTCACAGTCACCTCAACATACATTCTAATTCTTTAACCAATATCGCCAATAGACCCTATATGCCTTATACACATCCAGCAGTCTTTTCACTCATCTCCTTACTACCAATGACTCACAATTGCTTATTGATTACCGAGAACAAATCTACTGAATCTCCTTTGCGTCTCACTCTCTTTTTTAAAAAAGAAAAAAACAATGCCCCCCCCCCCCCATAAAAACATAAATGCGAGATACTGTTATGAGAAAAAATAAATGTCTTCGTGATGGCGGGGAAGCTTGTGAGCTTGTTACCCATGTCTGATGAGTTATTATGCATGTGAAATAGGTTTAACTGAAAAACATAAGGACCATCATAGAACCGCCCGTCAGAAGATTAAGAAAAACCGGATAGAGTCAGATTTAAAGATGAGCACTTGGATCTGAGCACAAGGCAGTTGAGTCTCCCTTATAGCTGAATCAAATTGCTGGTAATACATTTATTCAAAAGAGAAATACGTTACTTGCATCTCACTACCCTGCATGTGTCCACTAAACGCAACTTTCAGAAACCTTAAAACAGCTGCATAGAATCTCATCGTTTCGAAACTGAAGCAATTTAATAAATATACTGTATATATTAAAAACAAGCCTTATAACAAGCTTTATAACAATTCTGATAGTGATGTTTCTCTGTTGTGACTACAGATAAACGGAGGAAACCTAAAACCGAATTTACTAACCGGGACTCAAACTAGAGTTCTAATGAGTATCAGGTCTGAGATTTACCGTTCATTTATCAGCCTCAATTTCTCTATATTTATTTCACACATTGCTCACGGTATGGACAATTACAATGAAAATTGTTACGTTTATATTACCCAATGCTCAGTTATCATACAAATAATCGTCCCCAATTTCTTTGATTAATACCATACTCATTCTTGCAATTTTCAAGGCAAACACTAAATATGGCCCCAGTCTTCCGCTTTTCAAATATCAACACACTGCAACTATTTGCAAGCTTACATGTTTCTGGAACAGTCCGTGTTGTGCTATAAACCATTCAATTGTTTCATGAAAAGCCGTTTGTTTCTTCTAAACATTGTGTGCGCTCCACACATGGTACACACATGTTGTGTACTATTATTGAGAACACGCAACCTTACAGGCAACGTTATCCAACATTCAACTGACACATATAAAAATAGATTAAAATGGTGTCAGTCACAATACCGAGTGAAACTCACGACGTAAACAACGTGACATTCTGCTATGTGGAGCAATGTACTGAAACAATTATCAAACTTTTCTTTCTTTTCACCTGAGTTGTAACAAGATTTTTCGATCAGCGCTTAATTTCTTCTTGCACTAACTTAGTACAGATTTTCAACGTTATGAAACATGTAAAAAGGGAAAACAACTAACCCTTAAAAAATCAAGACAAAGGATAGAAAAATGTCTTAAAACATGGTGTCTAATCCACTCTGGTTGACTGAATACGATTCCAAAAGATAGATACTGACATATCAATGATCTAAGAACACAAATCAGATAGATTTCTTTGTTTTTTAGAATATGGTAGTTTAGAGGAGTTTGTAGTAATTATGTAAAATGCATGTTGGGCTTTTATACATCACGAAATTGTGAATCAGATACTTAAGGAAAAGATAACTTGGACTGTCACGAGATGGTTCCCACTCATTGCCTCAGTTAACAATCTGAATTAACCTCACTTCCAATAGCCATTACTTAGTCCATTTCATAGCGGAAGTATCCTTCAGTAACCGGAATCAAAATCGTGCACAAAACTAGCAGTTTTTTTGACAAATAGTTGTATGAAAATTATTATTGGCTAGTAGCATTATTTGATCACAGTAATTCCAAATAGGGATATAACGGATATCCGCATCCGCATGTGCGGAACTTTCGCGTGAAATCCTACATCCGCTTTCGCATCCGCTTCCGCAATTTGTAATGCGGATGTTTTGTTTACACTCCAATATACATTATTCTTTTTGCTTTATTTGAGGTTCTGCCCATCGTCGCTTAGCTAACAAAAAAAGATTTTTTCTGACAATCTTGCAACAAAAGTAACAATGAGCTAAACGGTGTTATTACCTAAGTGACGAATTTACAAGTTTGAACTTGCATGTAAAGTAAAGGCCACGCTGCAATTGACCGCACCGAGCCCGCACTGTCACCAACCGACACTTTTCTTATTGTTTTCGCTCACTCGATTTAAGTGAGTTCAAAAGACACCGCACCGTGTGTCGGCTGTCATCAGTTTGGTTTAATTTTTGACGGTGCAGCCGGTGTTGGGATGGCCGATATGGAGAAGCGTATACAAAGAGCGTTACTGATTGCTTTAGAAAAGTGTCCTTTTTTTCAGCCTCACTTTAGGTTCATCATATGTTCGTAAAATGTAGGTAGTCCTTGTATGTTCGCATTAACAATTCAAAGCTTTTCCAGACGTGAAGGTCGATTTTAAAGCTTGTAAAAATTGTATCGGAGCACCGGATTTTGAACCGGGAACCGTCCATACCCGAATCACATGCCGCAAGCATCTGAATTTAGAAGTACTGGAAAATATGTATTCAATCATATAAAAGTACATTTGTGTTTTGGGATAGCAAAAATAAATTATATAGAAAAAAAGTACGTTGATTTTAGTATATTTGAATATTTATTTGTCATTACATCCAGATTTGTCTCTTGACTCAGATGGATACAGCGAACGATTGGGGTACTAAAAGTCCCTTCTTCATATCCACGTCTCAGCTGTAATTTTCATGGGTCTTAAAATTGCTTGGCTTTGTTAATTTTAAGATGCTAGGACGCTCCGTGGTTCGAATTTCACGTTAATCTGTAGGTCTCCTTTTAAAAATAGGTGACAACGATAGAAGTGCACTGCGCGGTTGATAAGGAACTCTGTGACTGGAATTTTTAGATCACATGAAATTATTATTATTTTACAGAACCTTTGCAGTCTGTATTTAAATTAAAATGTATAATAATCTTTTTTATTTTAAATTAAAATCGAAAGGAACCTAAACCAAAATAAACACGTTAAATGTGAAGTAAGTGACGCTTGACATTTCATTGTTACTATGTTGATACACACGAGAATTTTTCAATCCAGTATAGTGATGATCATTCGTCAAAACTGCGTTGGAATACTATTTTCATGCATAAGAGATCAGACAGTGAGGTGATAACAGGAGTCAGCCAAAAAAAATAAAAAAATTATTTTAACGAGCTTTTTTAGTTTCGTAAAGTATAAAGTACGCCTATTTCAAATAAAGTACAGTACTTTATAATAGCGTACGGGTGGTAACCCTTGCTGCGATCCCAAAATCACTTTTAAGGTAATTTTTTAACATTAATTCCGTGAAACAACGAAGTGTATACGTTAAAGGAGACTGAAGACAGAGTAGGAGCTCGTGTGGATGCGAGGGGGCCAAGCTGTCACTCGTCCGAGTGTCGGTGCGGTGACGGTGCGGGCTCGGTGCGGTCTAGTGTGACCAGAACTTAAAGCGGCCTATTCCCGGTCCAACTTATAGGACAGCCGTGTAGAACTACTGTAGAATGCGCTCACCCATCCACGCTACTCTACTGTAGATGTTCCAAGCAATCCATTTCACTCGTACTTTCTCGCAGCACACTCGTAGGATGTTTTCTCCAATATCTGTAGCTTCTTTCCTCCAATAGCATCCTCCAATATCTATAGCTTTTTGGACAGCAAGGACCCTTTTTGGTTGCCTGGGAGTCCAACAACATACAACATCTCCTACATGCATTCCTTTAACCGCATTCACGGACCATCAAGAGTACTTTTATCGAAAATCTGATCTCGTAGGTCCTACAAGTTGTACTGTGAATGCGCCACTAGAGCGGTGGGAAGGTGGGTGGCGAGTAGGAAGGGAATAGGGATTCTGGAACACCGCCAGGTGGCAGCACGGTCGCGTGACGTCACAACATGGCCGCCCCCGTTTGGGCGACCAAGATGGCCGCCCCCCGTTTGGGCGACCAAGATGGCCGCCGTTAGTTCCTCTACCAGCCGCACAGATGGCACCATCTCCCAAGGGCTTAATTTCTTTGCCGTTAGTTCATTTGGTGGCGGCTAGATGGCGTTCGGTGGCATTATTTCCGGCGCGCTTTGCGAAATGTGTACACTGTTTCAACGACTGTTATCTCTGTTTACTAAGCGTGACGAAATATGTATTCCTAGCGTCCTGTTAAGCAAGCACTGAACATCTTGGCTACTATCGACACACATTAAAATATTTTCTTCGGTACTTAAGCGTAAATCATTGCAATTTTACTAAAAAACAAAAAAAAGTCCACATTAAAACGACCTCGGCAGTGTTGGGGCTAGGTCGCCGGTTCGAGTCCGGCCGCGGTGTTTAAGTGTTTTGTGGAAAAGCCGCAAAGTTACGTAATTTCCACGCCTCGAAAAGCATAAATGTTTCCTTTTAACGGGAAAAAAAGTCATAAACTCCAGATATAAATTCTATGTGTACCTGTTTTCATGAAATTATTTAGCGTTCTTGCCTCTCATTCGGGAGGACGGAGGTTCCAGGCATCCATGGTTTCCCCCAGGTGAATGCCGGGGATGCTACCTTCAAAAGGCCATGGCCGAATTCCTTCCCATCCTTTCCCGTCTCTAAAGACCTCGCTGTTAACATAAATTCCGTTCATCGAAGCAGGCAGACATTAAAATTAATTCACCGACGAAGAGACGGGAAACAAACTCACTTTTTCATTATGAACAATATAATATAACTCACGAGTGTCACCTACAGTCCGTTGTATTTTAAAGGATGTATTAAATTAGGGGTATTTATATTTTTATTTATATTTCTCGTGTCCAGGACATAACAAGTTGAAAAAACAAATAACATTAATTAATTAATATTAACTATAAACACAATTATATAGAATGTGACCAGAATTCCGCAATCTTGATGGCCTTCTCGTTTGCCCTGTAAAGGTCGTCGATATTGCAGGTTTCAGGGAGATTCCTGCATATCAGAAGATGTTGTGGGTTCTGAAGCTCACCACATTCACATAGATCGTTGTCATTAGTGTACCCCCATTTTTTTAATATTATATTTACATCGGGACACTTCAGTTCTTAGTCTGTTTAGAGCCTTCCATATAGCATATGGCTGATTACATCCCGCAGCCGGTGCCTCTTTGATGTTCCTCCACCAGGACAAATTTCAAAATTAGGGGTAATGAAATTGTGTGTCTCCAAGTGAATGCCGGGGATGCTACCTTCAAAAGGCCATGACCGAATTCATTCCCATTCCTTTCCCCGTCTCTAAAGACCACGTTGTTAGAGAGACGTTAAAAAAAAGTACCTGTTTTAGCATTCTGACCTTGTATTCGAGAGGACGGCGTTTCCGGTCATCCAGATTTGGGTTTTCCATGGTTTCCCCAAATCACTCCAGGTGAATGCCGGGATGCTTCCTTCAAAAGGACAT
>JARYHS010011408.1:126199599-126217629 GCA_031002005.1 Vandiemenella viatica | reverse complement strand
TTTTCCGCAATTTCGACCATACTTCTGTACATAAGCAATATATTGTAAATTTACTTATATCTGCAAAAGTTTGTTAGTTACGCAAAAAAAAACAAAAAAAAAAAAAAACTGGAAAAAGATTTAATTTGCAGTTACTTTGAGTCATATTAATACTATTTTATTGAATGTGCATCCTAATTAAAGGTGTAAGAGCTACCTGCAATTAATATTATTGGAATTGAAAGATCTTAGTAGTGGAGCAAGCGATTGGAGAGCTTTATGCCTCATCGACATCTAAGTCATTAGAGGCGGGAAGGAATGAGGGCAAGGAAAACGAAGGAATCATTCACGCATTCGGGAAACCATGGAAAACCGAAATCTGGATTTGAACCAGTGTCCTCCCAAATGCCAGGCCATAGCATTACCGCTCATGTACCAGACTGGGTGCAGCGCGGTGCAGCATTGAAGGCACATGGAGCGGGATCGGCTTTCTGAAGGTGGCTTCTCACGACCCGTGCATTAGCCGGCCGTATCGGTCCAGTTATCAACAGCGTGTCGTGGGAAGGGAGCCGCATCTGCTGGCAGGGACGGCGCGCGTGTATCCGTCGCCCAGGTAGCTGAAACGACACTAGGCAACGTGGTGGGGAGGACTAGCCTGTGGCGCGTGCTGATCCGTACAATTCGGCTGCATATCACGGCCTACAAAACCATGGGCCTTGGGAAGCCACCATAGCATGGAAATATGCCAGGCACTGATATCTGTGAATCTGAGATTTGCGAAAGTTGTTAGAGCACGCTACTTGACCTGAACTAGGCACCTTTTCTTGTGTATAAACATAGACAAATTTCCGACAGCCAACTCGAGTGCTCCCGAAAATTAGAAGTTAGTTTAATGTATCAGAGGTTAATCTATTATAACCCGTTCAGTTAACAGAAGCAGCCCAAGGTCAGTCGGCTCTTTTACCCAATCCGCTGCCCTTAGGGGGCGACCATTAATGACGTGATGTGTTTTCCGGAATTCCAGACCACCACTCCTCTGGTGAGACTTGGTGAGATCTGGCCGGACCCCCCTCCCCTAAAATGACGTGAGTTTTTGATGAGCCTCCCCCCCTGATAATCGACCTCGCAGCTTATTGAGACCTTTTTTTTTAGCTCTACTGTCTTTCAAGAATTCCAAAACCTCTCGTGAGATTTCGCCGAACCCCCCTTCTATTTCACCCCACGTAATTAATGGACGCCCCCTTACCCCTACTCGCGAAGGGTAACTTTACCACAGCGGTCAGCTCGGAGTGATAGGACGGGAGGGGGTGGTTAGCGGAGGAGTGGGGGCAGGGAAATACGACCTTGAGCCGCCAGTTCGGAGTGGACAGGGTATAGCAGCCTTTCTCACGGATAAATCATCCATCCTCTACAAATGCCAGTCTTCTCCGAAACGTCTATTTAGCCCAGTCAATAAAGGTTTTGTGTCGGAACTCTTTCTGGTAAAGCTGATTTTTTCAAGGGTGATAGACCTTGATGAGAGGATTATTTTCTGAAAAGTCCCCGAAAATTCCAATGGAGCTTCCCTCCCTACCCCCCCTTTAAGTTTAAAAATGTACAGTTTTACGCAATCGCATACAACTTTTTAACCAAACGTTTGTTAAGGTTATATTACTTACAGTTTTATTCCCTGATAAATATTCTACAACTTTTATAATAACATAATTTATGATAAGTGAAGCAGTAAAAAAAACAATATTTTTTTGCCACCTATCTACGTTTTTGCAAAACCATACTTTTATTCTTCGCCAAATAAAAAAAATGCTTCGAATAAAAGTTGTAGCATATATATTCCTGAGTACATCGGTGTATAAACATATACAGTTATGTGTATTACTCTACTAGTAACATAGAAAACAGTAGCTAGGTTTTGAGCGCGAGAGCGCTCGGGAGTCGGCGGGCGTAGGCGAAAGGCGCCTTATCCTCATATGCCTATTCAATTAGTTAATACTGTAATTATAACATCTATTTCTAACACTTATACTCGTACTAACCCATAGTGTGTCGACCTTTAATTTGTAATTTAGTAAATATTTGTGTATAATCAAAATAACATTAGAGTGATATGAGAAGTAAAATTTGTTTTTCTGATTGTAACATATTTGAATTAAAGATTTTAATTTTATTCATAATTAATTATTGTACACATTTGTATGCCAGTTTTGGTTCGGGGAATTTAACCTAGCCTTGTTATATCAGGCCATTCCATTATCCACCACCTATGGACCCGCCGTGTCCCGGACTGGCTAAACCGGCAGCTGTTTTAAATTACTTGTGTTTTCAAACAGCATCACGGACCTCCCACCCACCACAGATATTATATACACCGATTTAATATTTACAAGTCATGATTATTGTAACTCATAAAACTTATTTTATGTTTAGAAGTATGTCTCTTTGATAACGGTTACATATTAATCTGTATGAGGAAATTCATCATCTTCTTCTGAATACAGGTGTGAATTTAGACAAGATAAGCCACTACAGTGTTCACACATTGCAGTGCAACTCAGGTTCACTTTTCTACATCCACAGTATTGTCCGCATCCTTGTTTACAAGAACATGACACTAAGTACAGCAGTTCGTTTGGAGCAAATGGCTTCGAGGTAGGAATTGGGTTCAATGTTCTTTTGGTACCTCTCATTTCTTTCACGTTTTCAATTTTCCAACCCCAGTTTGTAGCATCAAGAGTATTACCTAACCATTTTTGAACTTGCAAAAATAATCTCAGCGAATGTTCACGACATGCCTCAGACGTTGGAGGTAATGTTGCTAGATGAAATTTGATCTAAGAGAACTTTTCTTTGTTACTGTCAAGAACTTGTAGTAACGGGCTTCATTCAGATTTGAATATTTCTCTAACACATAAAAACAAATTTCTCACCAGCAATCAAAAGGTCCTCTCTTGTTGTAGAATCATCCAAAAACTTCCTCGCTGTATTCTGCATATCAGGTTTCGATCTCAGCAATTCTATCGCTTTTAATTTGCCCATTCCATACATGCTGGATGTGGTATCACATCCGGTCATAGCGTGACAAAACAGAAGTAACTGACATTGATCTCCAAACTTTTCTATGAGAGTGGCGATTCTGTAGTACACTGTTAATGGAACTGCACCCCCTATCTCTTTACAGAAGTATATACAAGTACTTTCAGGAGCCAGTGCCGTAAATAATACTATTAAGTCGGTATCGGTTCCAACGACAAATACCTTACAGTCACTTCTCTGCTGTTGAATTGCTATCATAACAATGTGCACATCAGCATCATCTTCCGCTGTAACAACTTGTAGTCCTCGTTTTCTGAATTCAGATGCCAAAGCTAGTACCAGTTTTCTCTTGTTACAAATATTTCCTAAAAACTCCTCTTTTCCAGTAACACAAATTGTGTTTTCATCAAATACTATGTCAGGTGAAGATCTTTTGGCTGCTCTTCTGTTTTGCTCTTCATTTTTCGTTGTTGGCTCGTCTGGATAACCATCAAATACTACAATTGAATTAGATCCATATTTATTTACAACATATGTACAGTAAGTTTCTAAGATGAAGCCATAGGAACAATTTCTTGGCCACGCTACTTTGTGTAGAAGAAATCCCCCATCCAAAACATAAGTTGCACCATTTTGGTCCGTTACGTCGATGACACCTTCTTCAAATACCTTCATCAGTGACGATTTTGTTCCTTTTCGTAAGGATACATCATCAAAAAAAGCAGGTGGTCGAGGAGCCAGTTCGAATTCCAAGTAAGTCTTCAATTTTCCGGGACTGTCGCACACACACAAAATACGGTTAAAAAGTTTTTGGGAGTTCACACAAACTTCTTTCGATCGTACCAATGCTGACTTCTGCACTGCTTGAGTCTTAACCATATCCTTCCTGTGAAGTTTAATATCATGGAAGTTAGTTCCCTTCACTTGGCTGAGAGACCGACATCATAAGCTTCATCGCAGTTTATTGAGTCATCATACACGAATCCAGATGTCAATTAAACTAATTCACCTGATAGTTTTGTAAAAGGATTGTGTGTTTGGAACCATGTTGTAAATGTTTGCAGGTCCGACAAATCTCTTTCTCGTCTAGATACGCGAAGTTCAACATGCTGCTCATTGTACTGAATTGATGTCCCAAAATAAGCTTCCACAGCATCATGAATTTTTAAGAAAAATTGTGTTCCGAGGACCCATTTCGATAGAGTGCTGTCGGTTATGCCTCGTCCATGAGTTAGACCCCCAACGGATTTCATGGGACGCATCAAACCCTGTTCGATGCACATGTCAGTCCACGTCCCAGACCAGTATTTCCCCGTTCTTCTTACAGTGAAATGTTCTTTAAAGAGACCAAATTCTAGTGGAGATAGTTTAGAGCCAAGTTTAGTCATTTCTTGTGCATAAAGATGTGCGGATTTAGCATATGGCAGATGGCCTGCAGCGTGAAAGTATGGGAACATTTCAATTGTAGTATTTAAATGGAGGTCCCAATTACCGGATCTTTCTGCGTAAATAAACATCATTATGAGGTCAAAGCATTTAAGAAGATTTATCCAAAGCTTAGTTGTTCTGCTGAGCGTTTTCACATTATTTAAACTCTCATTAAATTGATTCAATGCTGCCTTTACAGTTGGATCTTCGAGAATTTCAGCTTCATTGCGTTTATTTTCAAGGAGCTGCTTAGAAAATGCCTCAAGAGTTGTAAGGGATTCTTTAATCTCGGGAAACTGATCTTTCATGACATTTATAAGAGCACAAGCAGTAAGATTATATGCACGTGTACACCCT
Organism: Vandiemenella viatica; assembly: GCA_031002005.1. Classification (NCBI taxonomy): domain Eukaryota; kingdom Metazoa; phylum Arthropoda; class Insecta; order Orthoptera; family Morabidae; genus Vandiemenella; species Vandiemenella viatica. The sequence continues at coordinate 126,212,835 of JARYHS010011408.1, read as the reverse complement.
GCATATGCATGACCGTTCAGCATGTGACTTGCAGTATTTTTTTCCGTAAACCGTTGCCCATAATTCTTCCAAGCCACTGCCCTCCATTATCTTACCAATAGAACCCAAACAATTACTTTAAAGCTTCAGTTAAGTAGTATTCATGGTGATCGTTATTACTTAAAGTTTGAATTTTGTTGAACGTGCTGTTTTATAAAATGTGTATGGAAGTGGTGGGATGTACTTAAAACATATGCTAAAAGTAATGAAATATAGGGGCTAATAAAGATTTTCCTACATTAGCAACTATCCCTGACACGTTAGATCAAACGAACGCTGTTAAATGCATTAAAAATTATTTCTGGAAATTATAGCACCTTTATTCTTCCTCTTACACAACGGGCGCGGCCGGCTCACGCTGCCCGCCGACTCCCGGGCGCTCACGCGCTCAAATCCCAGCTACTGTTTTCTATGTTACTAGTAGAGTAATACACATAACTGTATATGTTTATACACCAATGTACTCAGGAATATATGAGCTACAACTTTCATTCGAAGCATTTTTTCATTTGGTGACGAATAAAAATATGGTTTTGCAAAAACGTAGATAGGTGGCAAAAAAATATTGTTTTTTTACAACATTTCGTTAATTTACGGGAAAACTGCTGCGCATATCATAAATTATGCTATTATAAAAGTTGTAGAATATTTATCAGGGAATAAAACTGTAAGTAATATAACCTTAATAAACTTTTGGTTAAAAAGTTATATGCGATTGCGTAAAACTCTACATTTTAAACTCAAAGGGGGGGTAGGGGGAGAAGCTCCATTGGAATTTTCGGGGACTTTTGAAAAATGTCTCTCTAATAGTGATCTACTACTGGGAGAAAATTCAGCTTTACCAGAGAAAGTTCCGACATTCACTGTTTTTGGCCCTTTGACTGGGCTAATTGTGACACACTTTGTTGAACCTCGCAATGTCACGAGAAATTTCAGCACCGAGTCCGAAGTATCTTCACCTGCCTGTGAAATGTGTAACTTTTCTGTTGTTGTTTGTAACCTACGCGATTTCAAACGATAAAGTTGAAAAGGGAAAATCAAGGTGACTGGAGACATGAAACCAAGCTCGGTAATTCCAAAACTAAAACAGAGGTTGTCGGATTTCATATGGTAGTTGTTTGTATAAATGGGTCCTTCTTCTCGGCCCTCAAAGGACAGAACTCTTGATTTATTAATCTCATTCTTTATATGTCACAAACGTAAAAGCAAGATTGCAGTAGTCTTTATAATAAAAAAATAATGTAGTTTTAATATTTTCAGTTTTCTTTTTTTTTTTCTTATGTCTTTATGCCTCGTTGACATCGAGGTCATTACACGCGGGTTGGGATTGGAGCAAGGAACGGGAAGGAATTCAGCCATGGCCCATTTGAAGGCTTCCCGGCATTAACCTGGAGTGATTGGGGGAAACCATGGAAAAACCCAAATTTGGATGCCCGGACGGGGATTCGAACCGCCGTCCTCTTGAATACGAGGCCAGAGCGTTAACAGCTCACCCACCACGCTGGGTTTTTCCGTTTTCATTTTATCCCCAAAATGCAACATGCGCAAAAGCAATTTGATGTCCTAAGAATGAGATTCTTTTGTTTCCAGTGATTCCATAACAAAATTAATATGTCTAATTAAGTTACGCGTTTTTTTTTTTTTTTTTTTTTTAAATATTCAATTGACAACGAAGAATTCCTTTAAAATCCTCAATTAACATTTGTAGTCGAACTAAGTATTGTTTCTGAATGTAATGATTCCTGCTAGACTTAAGCTAACGATATTGCGTCTATCTCTGGGCGCGTAACTATAACAACCAAACATTCTCTAAAGAATAACAGAATGTCCATCTAGCATTATGCCAGAGGTATTGATAAAGTTATGCATGAATAAATTATTAATATGGTTTTATAATATTAATTTGGGAGATTATTTCCAAGGAGAATATGATTTTCGACAGTGAGTGGAATGAATTTATTTAATTAAATAAAATCGTGTACGTCGAAAGATCAGCGGGATTACGGCAAAAACGCTGTCCCAGATAGTTCGCTGAGAATCTGAGTCTGGATTATAATCTTTCGGGGAAAAGATTTATCTGAATGATAGGCGAAGACGAAACCGTGTGAAGTAGTGACCAAGCTGTCATAACGGTAATGAACTGTGAAGTGATCAATTTACCGTCGCGACATTCGCGACAAAGCCAGCTCGAGCGCGGAAAGTGAAACTGCAATTGGCGATACGTGAGGTTGCGTCACGCTGCCTTTCACGGGCCTTGAACTAGTATCGCCCGTACCGGCTGGCAGTCTGTCCGGCCAAGGCCGACCGTTGCACTCAGCTCTCCCACACTGCTGCAATGACCCCGAAACATTCTGTTCAACCACGAATTCGGATTCTACTTCCTTCAGGCCTTGATGCAAGAAAAAAGATACGATGCTATTGGCTACGGAAAGAAAACAATGCTAAAGTTACTGAGATTCTGGGTCAAGACACTTCCAGAAAGAAAGAAGTTAAAAATTGTATTTTAAATCAATGGCAACATCAGTGGAACAGTTTATAAACAGGAAGGAGAGTATATCAAGATCTTAGCAATTACTTAAATCCATCCCAAAGTTGAATACAGTGTTATTAAAAAACAAGGGGCATATTTTTAATTTTTATTTCTTACTAACTATAAATGATACAAATACGTGGCTACACATCACTGAATACAGGAAGGTTCAAACGTTGTATCTTCCACCTATTGGTTCCATTCGCTGCCGCCAACGGCGCTGTCATCTGTTTACGTGGAAATGGAGACGGCACAGGGGAAGTCGTTTTTTAAAACTATATTTTATTTAAAACGTCCAACAATTACATTTTTGCTATACAGTTTCGTGATCTTAAAGTGATTGATTATATCGCCTGGCCTGAGGTCAGTCCAATTGGATTCCTCCGTGTCTGAATTATTTCTATATAAAATGTAAAGAAGTCAGGTATGAGTTAAGATACTGATAATAATAATAATGGTAATATAGTTTAAAATGTGTTACTAGTAGTATGACGAGGAAAAGGGTATGAGAACTTAACACAGCGTTCAAGGAGAGTCAGAAGGCATCTTGCCCGTCGTCGCTTAAGATGTCTTGTGGTAGACGATACGATTTTAGACGTGGTTGCGTCGTTTATCTGCGGCCTAGATTGTAGTACTGTGCTCCAGGAGTTGCTTCTAGACTACTTATAAAGATTTTTACAGACTTCATAATGTACGTTTTAATAATTTGGAGTCCAGTTTCCCTGTGAAGTTGTGAGTTTCGTATATACCATGGTGCTTTTAAGATAGTGCGGAGAAGTTTGTTTTTTAGGGACTGTATTCTTAGTAGTTTGGATGGAGTGGCTGTGCACTATACGGGCGATGTGTATAACATGGCGGGTCGGATCAGTGATTTGTATAGTACCAACCCGCTTTCGATTTTAAGTGAGCTTCTGTTACTCAGAAGAGGATAGAGTTTGGAGATGCGAATATAGCCTTCGGATAGTTTCTGATTAAAGTGGTAGTTCCATGATCTCTATGATCCAAGTGTAGTCCTAGATATTTTATTGCTTTATCTGCTGGATGCCATTCTATTTCATCGTCGTTGATTTTGAGTTTTTTTGGGATTTCTCGGATGGCGGCGTGTGAAAATTTTGGCCTCGCATTTGGTAGTATTCAGCTTGATATGCCATTTTTTTCAGTCAGTCGCAGAGTATATTAAATGACTGTTGGATTTTTATTACTGCTACGTCGATATCAGTGTGTGAAGTGAAAATCACGGTGTCGTCGGCATACATGGCGGTACAAACAGTGCGGATTGTCAGGATGTCTGCCACGTATAAGTTGAATAATAGGAGTACTTGTGTACTACAGTATGCAAAAAGTGAATCCATTGTTGAAATGCACCGCGCATTCCGTCGTAAGTTCAAGAAGTGCCACCCTGCCATGAACAAATTTACGACTGGTATAAGTCATTTGTAGAAGATGGATGCTCATGCATGGGAAACACACAAAATTACTTCTCCTGTGGTGCCACAAATTCCACATAAAAACAGACAACAGCGCTGTTGGTGGTAGCGAAACGAACTAATACCTTCCTGTATCCAGTGGTGTATGGCATGTACTGTACTCGTATCTTTCATAGTTTGTGAGAAGTAAAAATTCAAAATCTGCTCCTTATTTTTGAATAACCCCTACATTACGTCACCTGCTATGGACCACGTGAGATGTATCTGCACAGTATTAACAGGGCAGAGAGTGATCTATGCTCCTGCTGGTCTCTAGGGCAATTAATCTTAAACGCTTTGAATATGATCTACAGACACTCGAGTGAAATGGTACGGAGTGAAACCCGCTGGGAAAGCTAATTCAAAGGTACTAAAAGACAACCATCTCTTGTAGAAACTGGACAAGTTAGCAATTGCTGTGTCAAATGCAGCTAGGAAGCGGTATTGGCTTCAGCATGGCCAGCCTCCCTTCATTCTACTCAGTGGCGTAGCTAGGTCAACAAGGGCATATTAAAAAGGCCAAATGGGCGCCATGTTGCTGGTAGGGCCCCCTGAGTAATAAGCATATCTAGGTTCACAAGGCCCTCAGAGCTAAAACAAAAAAGGTCGCCCATTTACTTTGAAGGCCCGTGGGCCCTCTGAGCTGCGCTTGGGGGCCCCAGTGTACTGTACCGCCTTGCCCTATGTTGGCTACGCCCCTGATTCTACTACACCGAATAGAGCAAAATTGTTCCTATGGACAACTCATTGAAAACAATTATGTCAAAAATGTGGTTCTTCGTCAACCAAAACCTATTCTTCTACAGGGACCACCGATGGTTGTAAAATAATTGTAACTTACTATAGGATCTGTCAGATTTTTTGTTTAAAAATTTCGAAATTATGAAATATATCTTCTTCTTCTCTTCTTATATATAGCCTATACAAAACGAAAACCAGATAAATTGTCTTATAAAAACTCGGAAACTAAAGAGCAGATTTCGATGGGGGTTTCACAGTTTTAAAGCTTAGAATCTTAATTCAGTTCTTTGGTACGTTTTATGTTTCAACGTTAAATAACGCAGGAGCATTAAATGAAATTCTGAACGTATGATGACAAATCCCAAAGATGGAAGGATTAGATGTTCCATACTTCGCACCAAACACACAACTACAATGTCTCTGACCATAGCCTTTACTGAAAGCAATAAGATAACTTTACAATAATAACTATTTTGCACACTAAACAAAACTTGAAGTACTCTTTCCTTTAATTCGGGATATTCAATTTTTAAACTCCATAGATAACCGTAAAAACTACAGAGATTTTCTTTAACAACGATCTCTGGACAACGTCTTTGGCCATCAGCATTAGTCTTCTGTTTACGATAATATTATTCCGGATTCACTTTTGATATTTGTATAAAAGGCTGAATCTGCGGAGTTAAAGTATCTGGCGCTTCGAGCAAAAAGTATATCCATTCACTTCGCAATTGAATCAAATGCGAGTTTCTAACATAATCTAGCGTTGTTCAGTAATATAGTAATGCAATTTCTTAACCAAATTAACGAAACTTGATACATATGAATCTTTTCGGAGGAATGAAAATAATGTTCGTGCATATAAACTTCAACCAACCCGTTTCTTGGTAGTGGGCGGGTGAATCTAGGTTTGCTTTAATTCCGAAAACAGTTGGAGTGAATTGTATGAATCTTTGTACAAATGTTTTTCATTGCGAGAATAAAAATAGGGTACGGGTAAATAAATCTACGGCAACTATACCGGGCAACTCCGGGAACTCCGATAGTTTTACTATAGAAATGAAAATCAGCGGTTCGTTATAGACTCAAGGGAACGAAATATTCTAATTAAGATAGTAAATAAACAAAAATATCTACTATATGACATCAAAAATACGATGCGGGTCAAATATCTGATTCCCTTCCGAGGGTTAATGTGCTACCTCATCGCACATGAGAAACGTGAAACCTACCTGCACGGGATTATGAAGGCAGGGAGTGACCGTTCCACCCGAATCATATTATGTCTGACTGTTCAACAGCAACTGACGGAACGAGGCAGTACACAGTCTTCTTGTTCAAAGAACAAAATAATAATAATAATATTGCTGAGAGATAGTCACATACGGTAGCATGGATAAGTGTTAGCTGTTGAGTCGGATAGCGAGGGAGAATTATCGGTTGCAGCACTGCCAACCAGCTCATAGTCTACATGGAAATAGTGAAATAAAGTGAACAGGAGTAAAAAGGTCATTATGGGCAACTAAGCGTGGCCGCTGGTGCCAGGAATGTGGAATCAGAACTACCTAAGCATATCGTTTCAGGAATTTCAGTGATAATTATAAAACCACTATGATTTGGAAACCTAATTTTCTATTGATAGTGGGCAGGAACCTCAGGCACCATCCGGAGCAAGCGCTAGATCGCAATTAAATAAAATATTTGTTAAAAGTCTTGTTATCGGGAAAATTTAAAGTACAAATATAAATTAACGGTTTGTTATACATGCCAGAAAATTCCTTCTTCTTCCTAACGTTATTTTCGCTGTTTCGCTTTGACTATAAAGTTGTTAAAATTCTGATTTCTTTTTTCCTTATGGTTTTTTCGCCTCGTCGACGTAGCAGTCATTCGAAGCGGGAAGGGACTGGGGGCAAGGAACGAGATGGAATTCGGCCTTGGCCATTTTAAGAAACAATCTCGACATTCGTCTGGAATGTTTCGAGAAAGGGTGGAAAACCGAAATGTAGATGGCCGAACGGCAATTTCGGCTTGTCGTGCAATTCTTTCGCTGGGAGTGTAACCTAAGTTCTGTTTGGGTCCCGATTTTTCAATGTTTTGTAGAGGCACAGCGGTGTTACTCCTGTGAGGAGTCATCTGGTATCACTTTAGGTCACACTGATGGCACAACGGTACGTCACGAACATCTGTGTCCACATGTGTTACCTCTCATGAGACAGTATCGTGATGTCATTTTTCAACAACACAGCGCTCGTCCACACACGGCACGTGTCTATATAAACTGTCTGCCTAATACTGGGGTAATCCCGTGACCAGCAAGATTCCCAGACCTGTCCTCGATAGAACACGTGTGGAACCAGTTCGGACGCCAACTCCGACCTAGTTCCAATAATCAGGATATCAAGGAATAGTTACAACAGTTGTGAGCCAGCTTGCTTCAGGCGAGGATACATGTAAGTCGTAGGATCAGCACAAGGCCTCACCAGCAGCCGCTTTATAGGCGCTAGAATCCGTTCTCGGGGGTACCTGAATTAATTCATAACCCCCTCAAGAATCGTACTGCAAATATCCGACCACTTCACTACGCCCCCGCCACGAGATTGGGTTTTGGAAGAATCACCCTCCCTCCGCCATATCCGTTGGAGGGAGGGTACGGACTCTCGGAAGAAGCGTCTTTAGCCAACCTTGCGGGTGCCCACGGGGAACCTAGTGGCGGCGACGCTGTCATGACGTGGGGCCGAAGACAAACCCGATTCACATTGACGTCCGTTATAATGCACTGAAAGACACAGGGAAGTTATTTTCCCTGGACCAGCTGGCTTGGTCGTGCATTACTGAGCCCCACTTGCGTTACAGCGGCTTTACGAGACCCTTGCCAACCGAATGAATGCATGGATCCAGCCCACGAATCTACTTCGTTCTGATATGTGCGCTCGTACCGCCAAGTTGTTTGCCAATGTATTCGATTTTGTTATCACCGAAATAACATCACATATCCCCTCAACCCGTGAAGTTTCATTTCGTTTCCTCTTCTCCTCCTGGGCGCCTCAATTTTTTGTCAGACACTTTATACTGCCAGTCTGGAACAATTATACTACAAACTGCTGTGAAGCGAAACTGGCGAAGTAAATGAAACGTGACTGCTACAACTGTTTAGACTGCGAAGCTTTATTTTATCCTGTGAACCATTAAACTTAATTCCTGTCGTGTTGTCTCGCTGATTGCGGATGACTGTTCCGTTTATACGTGTTGATGATACGGGGTAAACCAAGATTACATACGTTGCTTCTCACTCAACTTCACCATGTAATTATGTTTCAGTCGTTCAGCAGCCATAGGCTAATTAATAGTTTCTTGTGAACAGTTTTTATTTAATTTTTGTGTCAACAGGCACATTTTAAGTTCAGTTGATTATTTTTTTTTTAATTGATATCATAAAATAAATCAGTCCATGATTTTAAAAAAGAGAAAAGTTTACCTCTTTCGCATCTGAGATAATTCACACTAGAGTTACAATTTTCAGGAGGGGCCGCATCGACAAATATTCAGTCTAAAAAACAGACTGTAGTAACCAAAGTACGATCATTACTTAACCAAATGGTAGGAAAAAATGGAGCGTTTATTACTTATTCAAACTTGAAATAGGTTGATTTAATTTTCGTCAAAAATACGAGTGAAAGAATATGTTTGACACAGCATTACAGTTCGATTGATGTTGGTGCGAGAATATGGTTAATCTATGGCTCATTCATTAAACTTTTATATATATATATATATATATATATATATATATATATATATATATATAATGGCTTTCGGCGACTAAGCCATTCAGCCAGCTCAATGTGTTTACGATATCTCTTCATGTGAATTAGTTTCTCCAGTACGTTTTATGATTCCTAAGTATAGACACCACATGACGGACAGGACATTCACACAGACACACAACACTTAAACATCCATGCCCGCGGCCGGATTCGAACTGGCGACCTTCGGCACGCGGAGCTAGCACGCTAGCCCCTACGCTACCGAGGCCGGTATTAAACTTCTCTGCGCAGCAGAAATTGGCAGTCGAAGAACAAAGTCTAATGGGCAAGCGCCAAATGTTGCTTAAATCTTGCTGGGTCGACCGTTCGAATTGAGCTAGACGCCATTACTTAAGTGATTTTTGCTGTATGATTAAGATTAAATGAATGTTGGAAACCAATAAAACAACATAAACCATGAATTGATTAGGAATAATCAGTTTATAGCATTAGAAGCAAACAGCGCTTAAGCAGTAATCTCAGGGTTCGGATCTTTAAGACAAGTGATTTTTTTTCCTGCCTTCTTTTAGAGCGGCAATGCTGAATTAAACAATGATTAAACGTTTCTGATTGTAATTAAATGTATTTCATATAGCATATAAACGAATATTCAGGCAATTTTCCTAGTTTTGTTCATATTACGATAATATTTATGATTAATTTTTTCATAGTATTGGGAATTCACTAGAAGAATTAAGATAATTATTCATAGAACTGTTCTCTTTGAGGAAAAAAACAAAACTAATTGTCACTGAATTGGTGAGAATTCGCCAGTCAAGAGTTAAATTAAACATTATTGTCAGTCTCTAAAGTAAATGTTCCACTCGCCTTTTAATCTTGAGAATGTAGCAGCAGCATACCTATGTCGATCAATGCCTCGTTGTCGCCAATTCCTTTGAAAATAATCTTCAGTCAGCGATAAATCTGCAGTGGATCAGTGAGTACCGCCAAGCCGAAAACAAAATTGTCTGAAAGTGCCAAGTTAGGAGTTATACTTAAAGGAATTGGGAAAGGAATATTTTAGTACACACGAAAGAGTTATTTTCTGTAAATTATGTGAAATCAAAGTGACTTCGACAAAACGATTTAAATGGTGCAATGAGTGTAAGGAAGCAAATAATGCTGTCTACATGAAAGCGACACTACTAGATTAAATAAATTATAAATAACGGAGTATGTTTTGATGTATAGTAAATTTAAATGTTTAGTCATATTTACACATTTTTAAGGTCATATTTGCAAGCATATTTCTCTATATTTTGGTAATAGGGAACCAAACCCAAATAATCACCACAAAGAACAAACGTTACCGTTCCACCATTCAGTAACAAATTGTCTATAAAGAAATGGTTCATGTGTCGTACGTGATAATTCCAAATCAAATTTATTTGACTGTAGTTCAGACCGTATGGTTACGAATTTCAGTGCAGAAGAAGACCAGGACCACAATTCCTCCTGTCTACAAACGACAAGAATGGGACTATGCGAGTAAGTTCTCTTTTCGAGGAGGAATTGAGTATTCAGGTTGTATGTTGTATATTCGCAGAACATTCCTTTGCTCACGGTTAGACGGTACTGTACTGATGTCCAGCTTTCGTTCACAGGTATTATTGATCGTTAGAAGCGTTCAAGTCAACCGAACCGGCCTCCGATTTTTTAAACGCGAGAATGAGGGTTTTCTATGAAATCGTAAACCGAATTGTAAAGGCAGGCGGCGGTATTACGATGATGACCGGCCACACAATCGACGCAAAATCTCAAGGCTTCTGGAAGAATTTAATAATTCCTCTGTATTCCGGATATGGCATTTAACGACTTCACCCTTTTAGGAAGCTTCTTTGATGATGGATTGTAAAATGAAATTACTAAACGGCTCATGACGCAGGCATCTGATTTCCCCGACCAATCCTTCCGTCTCGCTTAAAAAAAAAAACTGGCGTAAGGTATATAAAACTAGATAAAATAAAATATATTCAATTATATTTTTTATTATTTTGCTAACAGATCTCACTTTTTCAAAGTAGCAAACCCTTAAAACTACTATATTTGTGGAATTTAAAAAAAAAATCTAATTAAGACCTCACACTCAATTTTTGTCAGTCCTGTTCTTTCCTTTGTTTACAATTTCTGCCTTCTCTGATGTCTGTTGACTCTCCAAAACCTTCTTCTTCCTCTTTGTCTTGATGTTTCCATAACCCACTAATGTAGACAATTTCTAGGTATGCAACATAACCACAATAATTTCCTACTCTTTATCATCGTTATCGATTCCCTTCCAACACCTCATTTTGGATGAGGGCTTAACCCTTTGACTGCTCTAGACGTGTTAACACGCGTGGCTACTACTGCGCCCAGGTGCTCTAGACGTGTATACACGCGCCGCCTCACCGCCCTGTCTGTGCTCCAGAAGTGTATACACGCGCCACCTCGCCGCCCTATCTGTGCTCCAGACGTGTATACACGCGCGGCCTTGCCATCCTGTCTGTGCTCTGCACGCGTTAACACGTCCGGCCGCCCGGGTCCCTGTGTGCTCTGCACGTGTTAACGCGCTAGACTCATAGCGGCCTGGTCATGAAGCCATATTTCCAGCCAGGGCGGTTAGTTGTTTTCCTCATTCGGCCCTTGAGCGTTGGCAGCTGGTACTCGGGGGGGACGGTGGTTTTCTCCCCTCTACCGCCATCCTGATTTCGGTTTTCCATGGTTTCCCGACATTTCTGCAGGTTCCTTCAAAAGGTCATCGTCAAGTTTCTTCCCGTTCTTTGCACCCCGTCTTCTCTTTCCTCTAAGGCAGCCTTTCACAACCTTTTCCAACGGTGGACCCCTTAGTAATAATAAAAAAATTGGAAATCGGCTATTCTAGAACTGTCATTTGATAGCTCGACTCGTATCTCATACATTATCGCCAGAGTTCATGTGTTCTCACGCCTCCGTTTATGCTTTTGTAATTATTAATTTTATATTGTCCACGGATCCCAGGTTGGGAGACGTTGCTCTAATGACATAGACGAGCCGTGAAGACCTAAAGCCGTTTCGTCTAGTATTAATCTCAACAGACACGTTTCAAAATTTTACACGTAGAGGCGGCAACCCCTTTGAGTTAGGTTAGCGCTGCGACGTGGGTGGTCCAGATAATTAATGGCTTTTTGACACCTTTCTGACATAATTAATGTATTTTCTGACAGATCTTGACATGATTAATGGCTTTTATGACACATTTATGACATGATTAATGGCTAATTACCCGGCTTGATGATTTTCGATGGGCTTACTCCCACTTTGTCACACTGCGTGTATTCCTTCTATCGGTTAGCTCTATCATCTGAGCCTAAAAGAGGTTTCCCACCGGCAGCTTTAATGCTCGTACCCCTTTTCATCATTTCTCCAAAATTCTGTTCGATCTTCCTATAATCATTTCCTTTTTTTCTTCTACACACTTTTCTTCTAACCATTCTTTTTTTTATTTCCTGTTTTTTTTATTTCTAAATTGCCTGTATTGCTATCTTCCTCCTTCATCCTAAGCATTTTTGTACCTTCTCCTCTGATCCACGAGCTCTAAAATCTGTGATCCAAGGTTTCTGGGCAGCTTGTTCCCTAAAGCCTAATGTTTCTATACCAGCTTTCATTATTTCGGCTTTTAATGCATTCCATTCGTCCTCGGTTGAGCTCCTTTTAGAGTTACTTCTTAGACCCAAGTCTACCAATTCTGCAAATTTTTCTCTCGTGCTAGATTGTTTCAGTTTATTCATTTCCAGTCTGTTCTGCTTATACTGCTTCCTTATTCGCTTGAATTTCAGCCTGGACATTAATTACTATCAAATTATGGTCCGAGTCTATGTCTGCTCCTCGGTACGCTTTACAGTCTAGAACTTGATTCCTGAATCGCTGTTTGACCATGATATAATCTAACTGATATCTGCCTGTATCCCCAGTACGTGTTCAGGTATATATTCTTCTTTCATGGTTCTTAAACAGTGTGTTTGCCGCTACTAGCTTATATATTTCACAAAATTCTAGCAACCTGCTTTCTCGCTCATTTCTTTTTCCTAGACCAAAACTTCCTACAGTATTCTCTTCTCCCACAATCGCATTCCAGTCACCCTTGATCATTAGATTTTTCTCCCCTTCAGATATTGGATTAATTCTTCAATTTCAGCGTATATTTTCTCTATTTCTCCGTCATCTTCCTGTGACGTTGGCATATACACTTGTACTAATGTTGTTGGAACGGGCTTACTTTTTAACCTCATCAGAATAATCCTGTCACTAAACTGTTAATAATAACTCACCCGCTTCCCTACTCTCTAATTCATTACAAATCCTAAAGCAGTGACTCCATTGACAGCTTGTGTGTTAATTATCATGTGTTCCCCAGACCAGAGAATCTGTGCGTCCTTCCATTTAACCTCACTAATCCCAACAACATCTAACTTGAGTTGTTCCATCTCCCTTTTTAAATTTTCTAACCTACCTGCTCTATTCAGACTTCTAACATTGCACGCTCCGACTCGTAGAATGTTTCTGTCAATTCTTATGACTCCTCCCTGAGCAGTCCCCACCCGGAGATCCGATTGGGGGACTATTTTACCTCCAGAATATTTTACCCAGGAAGAGGCCATCATGATATATGTAATTGGAGAAGATTACATGTCCCCGAGAT
>JARYHS010011408.1:126170628-126198599 GCA_031002005.1 Vandiemenella viatica | reverse complement strand
CCAAATGTGGATGGCCGGACGGGGATTCGAATTCGTATCCTCTGGAATGTGAGGCCAGAACATTACCGCTAACTCACCGCGCTCGGAAGTGAACCAGGATTTTAATCGACTTTGTAAAGGGAATCTCACCATACCGAGAATTTTGGTATCAAAAGATTAGCGAGTAGAGTTTTGATGCCACCACGTGTATAATTGCTGAGGTAGCTTCATAAACTCAGACCACCATAGTCGCTGAATCTTCGTATTGTTGGTATTGAAAATTACACCTGTCTATGCAGAGCCGTTTTCTGTCAACCTATAAATGTAAGTAACATGCACAAGGGAAATAACTTAAGCTATATGTATTATCTACTTCCTCTGTTGGAAGGGAAACAAAAGCTTCCATATACTGAAAGCTGTTTATTTAGATCAAAGATAAACATATGATACTGTTGTGAGGTAATAAAAGAGCTTCCAAACTAGACACATGGTCGCACACATAAGCCTTGATTCTGAGGATTTTCAAACACTTTAAGAGAGCTGAAGCCTTCGAAGAGGGAAAATTGATAATCGAAGTATCCATGAATGGAGTTAATCCCAACTTTTGAAGTGTGTTAAAAGTTATTCATAACTTATTATGCAATTGCGCGGTGTCAACAATACGGCTTTTTCGCTTGTCGTATCCAGTTCTAACGCAAAACTGCAAGTAAATTGTAAGTTCGTTAGACAATTTCTTAGCATAACTCTTACCTATGAACGAATGATGGGTCTGTCAATATGATCAGTATCTTATCTGTGAATGATTATTATTATTTGCAACTTTTCTTTCTAGTACACTTCTCCGCCATGTCAATAATAATTTGATAACTAAATTTATTGTTGCACGAATATGTTTCACCAGCACCATGATCTATTTTCTACTAATCGATAAGCCTTGGAAAAGATTTTTTTAAGTTTTCTTTAAAAAATGGGATTTACCTGTGTATGTGAACAGACAATAACCATCGTGGCGTATTTTTTCAAAAGAAATTTTAACATTTTTTTTCCTGGTAGCTACAAGAAGTTTAGTGATGCGTTTCTTCCGTAACAATCTCGAATCCCATACTTATATCATCTCAGATCTCTGTGTAAAAGATATTTCGGATATTAAGACAGAATTTGTCACAAATTTACTGTCCGGCCATCCAGATTTGGGTTTTCCATCGTTTTCCGACATCACGACACAGGTGAATGTCGTGATGGTTCCTTTAAAAAATGCCATACCGAATTCCTTCCCACTCTTTGTCAACAGTAAGCAAAAACAAAAAATTACGAGGCACAGAGAAAATCACTGGACGCAAATTACATGTGGTCACTGAAAACAGAAAAAAGTGTGAAATGTTCTCGGGCCTCCCACCGAGGTCATACGTTTTAAAGCCTGTCTCTGATGTTATCTTCAGAGTGTAGCATCAATTTGAGGCGTTTCTCATGGGAAGCTCGATAACGTTTTATACAGACTAGCTGATAACCGCGACTTCGTGCGCGTGAATTGAGAATTTGTTTGACAGAATTGAATATAGAAAGTTGTTGGAAACGAAGGTTTGGTCCCTAACAACACCGAGTTGGCATAATATGATAGGAAAGCTATCACTATATCATTCTACCGTCGAACCTCTCTCTTGAAGAGAATCAATTTCCAACATATTTCTGTCACCATTCGATAAGTTCTCAAAATTTCGTGACTACAACTGTTAATCAAACCGGAAAAAAATGTCCTGTGCCCCTCCTACAGATTTTCTTGTGAAATTCCATCAATATCGGTATAGCCATTTAGTCGTCAAAACGTAACAAAAAGACAGACTTACTTCCGTATTTATAGTATTATTACTGTGGCTCACACGCACACACTGACTGCGAACAACCCCTGAGGGATCATTATAACGTAAAAAAGTGTACACCTACAGCATTGCAAGACTACCTACGATTTGCCTCACATTGATCAAAAACAATTTTTAACAACCTGTGCCTCCATGGAGATCTGAACCGGAGACCACGATCCAAACAGCAGTAAGCAAGCGCTTTAAGCGCTGAGCTATCAGACTGCTATATGGAAAAGCAGTACAGAGACCTACACATCCTACACATTTTTCTATCACCGTTCAGTAATTTTTCGAAATTGTAAGACAACATGTAACAATTATGCAGAAAATTTTTCAACCAAATGTAGACAGTACTTTTCTTCTTGTTTCATAGGATAAATGTGAAACCTTTCATCGAAATCAGATGAAAACTGTGGATTTGTATGAAGAACAAACAAAAATACATACATACATTCATCTTTATATATATATATATTATACACCTGGAATGCTTCTGTTCTTTCAAAATAGAAAACGGTTGCTTCTGGAAGACATTAGAGTAATTTCTGCTAAAGCAATGTCCAGTCACCAGTTATATATTAATTATAATTTTAAAAACGTTCGGGATGTTTACCAAGACTTGGTACACTTTCCCTCATACAGGCATAGAACTCTTCCCAACGAATGTTCTCTGTAAGTCATATCTGAGTTGTTATGGTTAGTTTTATTAAACTAGCCTCAAAGCTCGTCAAAAATGACAGATTGGAAGGAGTGTTTTTGCAAGTCATTTATTCATTGTTGCTTAATTGTTACATAATAACACCCGAAGCAATTTCTAGCAAAAAGTTTCAGTTTCAACCGAAATTGATATTATTATTATTATTATTATTATTACTCCGCGATTCAGTAAAAGTGTTTGGCGGAGGGTGTATTGCACCTATCCGAAAGGGTAATAGTTTGGAAGGTATATACAGAATATGGTAGGAGGAGCCCATGGGCTAATGTGAGGAACCATCCCAGCATTCGCCTGTAGTGATCCGGGAAAACCATGGAACCATGCCAGTTGTCATTGTGACCCAAGCTAAATTTCAATCTAATCAAAACATTTGCTAACATTGCTGCCGAAAAATTAAAAATTTATATTACGTATCTATAGGTTAAGAATTTATAGAAATAACCTACACTGAATAAACATAAATATATAAAAAGTAATTAATAATATTAATATGTTAATTTAGATTCAGTACATACTTTTCTTTACGATCAGTACGTTTCACGTAGCAAAAAATTTCAGTTGTCATCTTAGTCAAGGCTGCATTTCAACCCAACCACAAACTCTGCTAAAAAATCAAAGTTTCTGTCACACATAAATTAATACATTTGCTGAATCTCATGTTAGTGACATCATGAATCGCGTTATAAACTTGTCCCAAAATCTTTACGAGTTCTTACATTTTATCTTTCGTGTTTCAGACCCATATTACAACGTTTGAACGGCTCACATACTCGTAGTTACATGCGGCTGAAATATGGAGCCGGCGAAAACAAAGAAAATTACAAATAAATTTTAAAAACTTGATATTCCGCACAGCATTAGTTTTAATCCTGATCTAGGCCGCATAGATCGCGGTCAGTATGGAACTACTTTCATTCAAACGAAGTAAAGCGGTGTTCATGAAAATAAATTATTTAAACCTCAAATTATTTATGGCCCTCCTTGTAACGTCAAATGCCAGTTGTCATTCTGACCCAGGCTAAATTTCAATCAAATCAAAACATTCGCTAACATTGTTGCCGGAAAAATAAAACATTTATATTACGTATCTATAGGTTAAGAATTTATAGAAATAATCTACACTGAATGAATATAAATAAATAATAAGTAATTAATAATATTAATATGTTAATTTAGATGCAGTACATACTTTTCTTTCAGAGTTCTGGCAACGCATTTCTTCGCGGGTGCTTAATTAAAGCTGTTATTTAATAAAGCTCATAACCTCTGCTGTGCAGTAATATCTTTGGCCGTCGTTAATCCAGCAGCGAAGGCTGGCCGCGTGATGTCACAGCGTGACAGCCACGGCGACTGTGATCAGTGTTTTATTAGTATAGGTACTGGCCGAGGTGGTGGAGGCAGGGCTGCGGTGGTCTAGGTAGGAGCGGGCCGCCTGCAGCCCCGCGCCGCTGGATTTGCATTTCCCATTACGAGCCGCGCGGGCGGCGGCAAACGCGCACTTGATGAAACAATTTGCGGCGCACACATGTCCGGCTACACGCAAAACCGACACTGCCCGCGACCACCAGTTTTTTCCCTGTCCCACTGATACCCGTGATCGACAGCAAGTTGAAACGGCCTCCAACTGGGTCACCGATTTCTAGATTATCAATTGTCCACATAAAAAAATACACTCTAGTCGTATAGAATCCACGTTTTGATACAGACACAAATATTGATGATTCGAGACTCCTTAAGCCATGTTGAACATTTTACTCATGACAATGTACTAAGAAACACAATTTTACATTTTACAGGAATTTGCTGTTGACTTAAATTCAGTCAACATAATGAGGCGAACCCTTACAGAAACACAGTCATCATTGAAATTTATGGGAGAGATCTAAGAGGAATTTAATATTAAAACCGGTGTCAGGCAGGGGATGGGCTTTCTCCGATTCTTTTCAATTGTACTTTGGGAAGAGAAACTCAAAGTAAGGGTACTCCGCCATGAGATAAGATTAGGTTCGAAGCGCGAAGGGGTTGTTGTAAACTGTTGCAGTCATCTCTGGAAGTATTGAAACTGAAGTCGAACAAATCATCATTCTGAAAGAAACAGCAGGAAAAGTGGGATTTCAGATATCTTTCGAGAAAACTAAATTCATGACCAATATTGGGGCTTCGACCACAGTACTAACCTCAGTATGTTATCTATGAAAGCTGCAGAAAAAGAAGCGCTGGAGAAAAAATAAGGTAAATCTTGAGGAAAATTTTGGGACTGAAAAATGGAGAGTTTAGGCACCGGAGGAATAAAGATCAGTACAAGGAAGAAGAAAATGAAATGATGTCTGATTCGATCAGAAAGAGGAGAATCATACAAAAAGAATTTTTAACCACGTTTACCAGAGGAAGAATGGCAACCAGTGGATTCAAGGAGTAAACAAAAATATGATAAGACATCGGAATAACAGAAGGTGTAATACAAGACAGAGCTATTTTTAGAATATTTATCCAAAATTTGAAGGGTTTCCAAGAGAAGGAGAAGAGTAAATGTGTTAACATCTGGGGCCAAGAAAGAAGGAAACAGCGAAGTGAAAGGATGAAGAAATATTGGAAGTCAAGAAAAGGAACATCGAAAGGATTACTTTTCGTGGTCCTTAGATAGAGAAGAAGAAATATAATTACAATTGCAGCCTAGTATGTTCCTCAAGTTATTGTGTTTTGATATGAAAAAGTCTATTCAATCGTCACAGTGGTGAATATCGAACTTTCTTAAGCGACAAAATACCGTCAGATCTGAAAGACTTATAATTCCGACACTAACAGTGCGTGTATCTTTACGACTTTGTCGCGTCAGATGCAATTCGTCGGTGGCATTATCGCACGATTTTACTTCATGTAAAAAATTTAAATTAGTGTAGGCTGGAAACTTGAGTTAAGACGTTGATTCTGATGTCTTTCTGAACAATTTGTAGCTCACTACTAAGACCTAGAATGAAGAACTAAGAATAATATAAAGATTAAAACTAAAAATTTGTATTAAGTATCAAATTATCAAAATAATTCACGGTTTCGTCCTGTATGGCTGGGATTTGTAGAAAGCGCCTGTCACAGGAAAGCACGTATTGCCATCAACAGAAGTGTCGAATCTGTGACGGACAACAAAGATCTGCATTGGTACGACTACTTCACGCTCACATTGAGGGTTTGACTGATCGATTTACGCATCGGCAATGTCTGCATGATCAACTGGATCTACGCCGAGTTCCCAATGGCGTCGATCTACGTTTACCTGGGAGATGTGATCCTCTCATCACTGACTCAATACTGGACCGGCATTCGTAACATCGTACCGACAATAGAAATCTTGATGCATATGCCAGCCAGTCAGCATCAAACGTCGATATGACTTTCGTTTGACACTTGAATTCGAAATTGTGTGAGGTGTGCGTGTCCAACCTCAGCTACTGCATGCGATAAATTTTAATGTTGTATTTACCGTGTAAGCATTGCACTGCTCTGCCTAGCCACTGCATTAAAGATAATGATAGTAAAATCACTTATATATACCAAAATTTTATCATGCTATAATAACAGACTTTTTCACGAAAAATCTGCGCATGGACCTTATTTTTCAATATTGGTGGAATTATCTTAACACCTTCCTTTCTTGAAAGTTTGTTCTGACCGTTACTTTCAAACTCTGATGGATTTTTAACTGCTATACATTTAACTCTCACTGACGTAATCTTATGAAAAAATACACAACTTACAAAGATCGTATTTAGCAATTGTTTTGACAAAAATAGTTTTATTTTCACTAGAAAATTACACGGATGACACTTTGAACGAAGCATTACCTAGCGTCTTTAGGAGGCTGATCGACTAAATCATTGTTCGTAACCTTTGTTAACATATCACTTTAAACTAGCATTTTCTAAATATGTGCAGAATAACTAAACAACATGAAAATTCATTGCTTACATTCCGTTTCCAAAAGCAAATGATACAATACTACTCTTTCTCGACCAAAATTTTGATATTTTGAAAATATCACGAAACATTCCAGCAGATGGAATCGAACATGGGTCCGCAGCTCAGAAATCCAACGTTTACGCTGCTTGACCAAGAGACTTTCTTCATGCTACTGTAAAAGTGGCAGTATCTAAAATCACTGGTAAGTCGAAAACTAAAGATTTGCGACTCGAATGTGTCTTAGTGAAATTTAATGATTTTTTAATGATCTATCGATGTTCCTCGATCTGAAACAAATCCGACGCTATGAATTTTGACCACAATCTTTGTGTCCAATTATTTTCATTGGAAATATGTTCCTGGATCTCCTCTTGCCGAATTCATTAATGTAAGAGTTATAAATCGCCATACCTATTAAAGAGCCAGAGTAAAAACGTTAAAATAGAGCCGAACTTACCAAGCTGAGAGTATAGTAAAGAGCGTCTTTTACTAATCGCTTTACCGTCTTGTTAATGCTCTATGTAAATCACACACGCGAAAACGGCATCACGGAATGCCCTGAATTTTCAAATTGGACACAACTACTGTATTTGGTCGAAACTGTCTATTGCAAAATGAAAAAAACTAAAATTAACTACTAGAACGCTGTAGTATGTGTGGAGCTTCGCCTGTTTCTTGTTTACCTGCAGGCCTACTTGTTGCTCTCCTTGAGCGCCTGCGAGTTATGTTGCTTGCACAGCAATGATCTCCGCGTGGCTGCAGCATTTGGCTCCACCAGGCTTCAGCTATAGAAAAACGCGGCGTCGTACAGTGGTTTGTAACACAACCGAAACGCAAAAAACACTGACAAACAAATCCTCCGCTTTCTGTTCTCCACTCCTCACTTTACTACAAATACAAAAAATGATTATGATGTTCAAATATCGTTTCTTTGGTTTTACTGACACCATTTACCAATATCCTAGTACAGTTAACATGTTCTAGGATAACTAGCCATTTGAACAAGGTGTTTACACACAAAATCTTCACCAGAAGACGACGACAGAAATTTTGATTGCGAAACTATTCTGAGTAAACACCAGTCAACCGAGAACTTTGTATCAATTCTCAACGCCCAGGAAAACTCCATTCTTACGCTAATACAATGTTTCTTAGCGTAGTTTTTCAGCAAAATCCTGCAATATTACCTCTCATAATACGTAATAGACCCGCATACTCCAACCACATAAATAAGATAACTTTGCGAAGCCGTAACATTAATATTTTATTTATGCATACTTCAGCTATGTGCATTTTTTTTTTTTCTGCTTGTGATCACTCTTTCGTATGAATTGATACAATCCTCCATCCCTTCCTATCCTAAGCTAATATGCTGGTCTCAAAATATCCTTCAAAACCTAAGTATTCATTTATTTGCTTCACACATTCTGATTTCTGCGTCATGTACAGTTCCTTCCTTTATCTGTCCTCTTCAGCAACAAATTCAACGATCTAGCATGTCTAAAAATGCGTTCCACAAAATTTTTTCATGGTCTGTCAAGGCTAAAACACGATCATTCTGTTGTTTATCTGTAAACTTGATTTTCAACATACTGCTACAGCTCTACGTTTGAAACCCTTTATTCATCCTTGTTTCTGGTATTTCTTAAGTTCAATTTCTCTTTCATAAAGCGTTTTAATCCACACATACAATTTTAAAATGTTCTGAGTCCTAGGAAAATATTTAAGTTAAAAGCTTTCGCTTTTTAATAGTACTGGTATGACCGTTTTTTCTTCGCTCATCAACAGTAATTTACTTAATAAGAAATTTGACTTCGTTACTTCATCTGTTATATGAGATGCTATTTTCATATTTAGAAAAACTCTTTACAGGTTTTGCTTCGTTTTGCTAATATTTAGTCCAAATTCTTTTCTTTCTCGTGCCATTCAGTAGTTTCTCAACATCCTCTCTCATACAGATGACAGGAGAATATCATCAGCAAATTGTAGCATGCTATTTCTTCGTGTAATCTTACGCAACATTCAGATTTTTCTATAACTTTCTTAACTGCTGTCCCTATGTAAAAGTTCAATATTAGTCGGAGTTGACTACGCTACCTCAGACGTACGGCGTTAAGGCAGCTACGGCCGCCACCTGCTCTGCCTATGAGGCAACCGTCCTTGACGGAACCGACAGCGTCACTGGCAGCCGCTTCAAACACCACCCGCCAGCTTCTAGCCTCCGCTATACACTTTACTCACTAGTCAGTTTGTTTGCTTACGTTTGTGCAAATGAAATATGGTAGTCGTGAACAACATCGAAATATGAAAATATTACCATCATTAGCCTCGAAGCCCGCAAAAAATGACTGGCTGAACTGAGTGATCTGGCAAGTCATTTTCTTAGCAGTTGATTAAACAATAAAATTTTAATAAAATGACGCTCAGTGCAATTTTTCGTGCCTTCCACTGTAGCAAGAAGTTTCAATTGTCATCCTCGTCCGGGTTGCTTTTCGACCTAACCGCTAATATAGTTGCTAGAAAACCAATGCTACAATCACATGCGCATTAACACATTTAGTGTATCGCATTTTAGTGAAATTATGCATCGCGATAGAAACTTGATCCTGTTTCTTACATCTATATTTTCCGTTGCCCGATGCAGATTGATATTACAACGTTTGAACGGCTGACACACTTGCAACTTCTTACACGTATCTGAAATAATGACGTCAAAAATATGATGTCAGCTGAAAGTAAAAGAAATTACAACTAAATCTTAACAGTTCTCATTATACCGCGTAATATTAGTTTTATTTGTGGTCTAGGCTGAATAGATCGCGATCAATGTGGAAATACTTTCATTCAAACGAAGTAATGAGTTCAATAAGATAGTGCTTGTAGAAGCAACTTAAATTGTTATAAAAAAAACCTTTAAGCAAATCTTTCCATCTGTTGTGCTAATATTTGTGCTCTAAAATGAAAACTTTCATCACACACGCATTAATACATTTATGTGATCCCATATTTCTTGGTTTACTATAAAAGCTTTCGGAGAATATATCTAAAACATCTGCATTGAACGAATATAAATAAACAAAAGCAACTAATGATTAATATTCTGATTTAAAGCAAATACACTCTTTTCTTTTACTGTTCGGCAATGATTTCTTCGCAGTTACTTAGCTAAATACAGTTATTATTAAGTAATGCGATTACCACGATTTGCAGTAACATCTGTGGCCGTTGTTAATTCGGGAACGACGGCTGGGAAAGTGACGTCATCGTTACGGTCATAATGACCAAGCTTAGCACTTTATTAGCATTAACAATTCTGGTTAAAGTAACTACAAGTTTCATATTTCGCTGCGTTAAGAATCTCTTGTTGTATTTCCCGTTCTTTATAAATATGAAGTAATTTAACAAACTATGATGAATACAGCACCTTTCAGAGGTGAATGACAGTCATTACCTTACGCGGATGCATCTAAAGGAATTTATAGTTTGTTACTAGTGCTGATGGCGATGATTTGATAAGACCATAGTTCTGATTCTAATTGGTAGGTTTCTGTGTAATTTATTCTTAACCGTTCTGTATCAAGTTATCGGCTATAGTAAGAAAAAGTCCTCATTCGCAATTCTCAGTTTTAAGGGTTGGGTTAGAAATGTGCTCTACTAATACGCTTTGTGGTATTAGCTCAGACATATTCGGTAAGGACAGTGGGATCTGATCCGATTACATGTTCACACAGAAATGGAGCCTGTCGTGAAACTGGTCACTACAACATGAACTTCACAAGGTTTTTTTTTCAAGGAACGGGAAGGAATTCGGCCAAGGCCTTTTTGAAGGAATCATCCCGGCATTCGCCTGGAGTGATTTGGGGAAACCATGGAAAACCCAAATCTGGATGCCCGGACGGGGAATCGAACCCGCGTACTCCCAAATGAGGTCACACGTATTGCAACAGAAAGCATATGAGCGCCATGATAGGGATTAATAGCGCCGATCAGAATACAGCGTCTTTTTCCTGTAAATTACAGGAATTGCGAACAGTGTCTAAAATGAATCTTGTAATCAAAATTTAGTGACAGACATTAAGTCCAGCAAATTATTAATGAACTGATGCACAGCGAAACACAATGTCTTATTGGTAACAAAGTACTTTAAGTCTTTCAGCCATATGCGAACTGGTGGAATGACCACGTAAGTCTGACACAGCGTTCAGTCAGTACCGAGAATCCGAACAGCTTATTCCAGTGGCACTGCGGTTAGCTTCTCCTTCGACACTTTCAAGTTAGCGGAAACGATATGACGCTTTTATACTTATTTGTAATCTGATTTCTCCTGAGCCGACGTAATACTTAGTGTTCGCGTATGTTCCCCCCGTCCGCCAATCAATTTAGATATTGTGTCCTTCCCGCACAAAAGAATTAACGTGCTGATGGATGGTTTGTCAACATAATTATTATATTAGTCTCCGTTCGTTGCCAATTTTAAATGAAAAGAAAAAAGAAAGAACGCGACTCCTCGGCTGTTATGACGCCAATGTCAATGGAACGAGAGGTGCAAGAATACTTAAACCAATGGTATAATTAGTTGGCTAGAAGTAAAAACCGATCACTTTCCTCTAAAAAGGCTAAGGGAATCGAAAAAGTTTTAGTTTTCATCTCTGTGTAAGATACATTAGCTTTTAGCACAATAAACCGAAGAAAGGAATTGTCCTGAATGCTAGAGTTTATCATTCCCTATTGTCATTTCCTGTGCTTTTATTAGATAATAAAGCAAATAATGAAGTACAGCGAACATCGTTTGTATAGTCATGCACTAAATTTGAGTACATGTGAGAACAACAGATTCATATTAATCGCCGTATTAACATAAATTTCATGAAAATCATTAGGAAAAGCAACGAACAAATCTCAATAGAAATTCTAATAAAAGAATCACTTGGTTTTATAAAATTCACCAGTATGGGTAACGATTTAAGAGTTTTCTCGTAGACTATTTATCTACAAAGATTTTATTTGTATGCATGTTCGTTGGGCCTATAGTATCACGTTAAGTCTTCGTTTTGTCTGGAACTGTACTCATCCGTGTTACTACTAGGTTTGTTAGCAATAGAGGTGGCATACAGTTTAAGAGGAATCTGGACAACCGAAACCTTGTGGCGTGCATTATGTTAACAACAAGCTGTTTCAGAGGTGAAAGTCGGGTTAAGGGCCTATGAAAATTCCTGTCGAGACAGGGATTCGAAACGGAGACCTTTTGATCTCCAGTCAGACGCCCTCGCTACTGAGCCACGAGGCTACACAAAATCTTAATTATTTTTATACTGATACTCACTTTTCATTTGAGAAACACGCGTGTTAACACATTGGTCCCATGCAGAATTCGCCTACAGATGCAAACACATTCTTCGCTAAATGTTAGCTAGTCCTCAGTGATATCTAAGTTTCCGAAAACCTCTAAACACCAATGGAAAAAAAAAGTCTCGCAGATTTTTCTCAGTAAAAATTGACAATCTGAACAAAGGAATCGCAACGCTTTCGTGACAAGCATTTCGGGTAGCAATTTTCCGACATGACATGTGTGTGTGAATACGAAATCCACTCTAACAAGTATAGGATGATTACGTTTCGATAAACTTAAACCCTAAATATAATCTATAATATACATAATGATTACAAGTGAAAATAACGCTTCACAGAGAATAAATAGTGCGGTTTTCATCACTCACACTGTTGTTTCAAAATCAATTCTGAGTAACTGCATAGACCAAGTATAGCTCAGTTTAGAAACATGAACTGATCATTTTATGTGTCATTATGTTTTGTCATTACGCAACAATAACAAAAAAAAAACACCTTTAGAGCAAGGGGATTCGTGAAATTTATCAAAATGATTTCTGGCCATTGGAGCTACTTTCAAGCAATACTGCAAGCAGATTCATCCTTTATTAGTAGCATTTCGTGATGAGGGATGAATGTGGAAAGGTGTTACAAATCACTTAAGATCTTGAACACATATCGAAAGAACCAACAGATCAAAAACCAATAACAGAACACCCACTCCGTTAATTGAAGAACTAATTACTACGACAGTGTTAGATTTTTTGTTAATGAGGGCTTAACGATGTCATTACACCCGGTAGACAAAAGACGACAAGGGACATGTAGGAATTTGCCCATAGTTTTTTCATGCAATCATCCCAGCACATGCATGGAGTGATTTCGGGAAACCATGGAAAACAAATCCGGATGGTCGAACCCATCCTACTCAATGACAAAGTTGATATGTGCGGTCGTAAAACTCTGAGACTTGGTGGCCAAAAATTCAGAATTTTTCCGTAAGTCGTGCCGAAGGTCAGAAAAGAAGAACTCCTTTCTTATTTACTTCATCCTCACGGATACGCCAAAAGCCAGCTCCGGCCTCAGTTTTCCATCTCTTCATCTGTTTACCTAACAATTGATATGCTTCCTGCAGGATGGTACTGCAGGGAAAACTTCGGATATCTGTCATTACCCATCCTTAGAATGTATTCATTCCAATTTTCCCGTTTTCGGGAAATTCTAACATTCAGAGGGTAAATATTCACTTGTTGCCTTTCATTTCAAATGAATAAATTTTATTTTTGGTTTGTATTTTATTTACTCATGTTTCACTGCCATACATCAGAGTTGGTACTGTCATTGTTATATAAAATTTGAGTTGAGTCTCCTCTCAGGTTTAACCTTTCAGTGTTCGTCGAATTGTTCCACACACGTATTAATATCGGTGAAGTTTCTTCCTCACTTCGTTATCTTCATTAAAGGATAGTTGACAACCGAAGTAGGTACAGCTTAAAACTTATTCTGTTGGTTGATTGTAAATCGCTATTTGATATTTCCCTTGTCAGGTTATAACTTTTGTACTGTTCAAGACATCTGCAAATTGTAATCTTAACTAATAATGTTTAAAATGTGTACTGATTTTTGGAGTCCATCTTTATTTTCCCGGTCGGCCATCCATATTTCGGTTTTCCGTCGTTTTCTCAAATCACTTTAGCTGAATGCCGGGATGGTTTCTTTAAAATGTCATGGCCGGACGCTTTCCCGTTTCTTGCCGCCAGTCCTTTCCTGCCTTTAATGACCTCGACGTAGACGAGGCGTAAAGCCAGAGACAAAAAAATAAGCTTCATTTATATTCGTATAGGATAAACTGACCATCTGCAAATAGGTAAATAACATAGTGTTTATATATGTGCTGTTTTTTTATTATTATTTTTTTATTCCAGAATGGACATTTTCATTATATTTCTTAACTAAGTCATATATATATATATATATATATATATATATATATATTAAGGAATACTGGAGGGCGACTATAATCTTGTCGCACTCCTTGGTTAATTGTTACATCCTAGATATAACACAATATGTGTCCTAGTATGCATAACGTGGCAACTTCTATTAAATGCATTGGATATTTATTCTTTTGCATTATTTGCCGTAGTTGCTCCCAGTTTACTTATTTATTTATTAATTTTAATTGCGATGGAGCTAACACTCCCATGGCAATTCCCCTAGTCAACCCTTTTTTACATTTTCTTTTATAATTGGAATGTTAAATTCCTCCCCAATTTACAAACTTTAATTTTAAATTCCTTAAGCGTTAATGGTAAATTATTCATCAGTTCAGCTAGTACTTTGTTCCAATCCCTGACACCCTTACCAATAAAAGAAAATTTTCTTACTCCCTTATGCATGAAATCGAACGCCAGCTTGTAATCATGGTCGCTATGCCCCTTCCAAGCACTATTCCTAGTTCTTTGACCAATATCCTTCCTAGCGCCATCACCAGCATATGCCCTGTACATTCCCAGCACTCCTCCTTTCCTTCAGTGACTCCCAATCCAGCACGTTTAACATATGACTTACTGACTGGGACCTCCGATAATTTCCACAAATAAAGCTAGCTGCTCTTCTTTGCACAGCCTCCTCATAATATATATATATATATAAAGATGAATGTATGTATGTGTGTTTGTTTGTTCTTCATACAAATACACAGTTTTCATCCGATCTCGATGAAACTTTGCACACTTATCCTTTGAAACAAGGAGAAAAATACTGTCTACATTTGGTTGAAAAATTATCTGTATAAATAATACATGTTTTCTCATAATTTGGAAATACTACTGAACGGCGATACACAGACGCGTTGGATATGGAGGTCTCTCTGCTGTTTTTGCGTGTAGCGGTCATGTAGCTGAGTGGTTTGGGTCGTGTTCTCCGGTTCAAATCTCCGTGGAGGCTAAGATTTTTTAAAATTGTTTTTGATCGTAAGAGTCACGCCTGGGCCGTCGGTTATTCGTATTGAATGTTAAACTGTAGATATCACGAAGTTAGGGGTGCAATGCGAAGCAAATCATAGGTAGTCTTGCAATGCTGTAGGTGTACACTTTTTTACGTTATAATGATCCCTCACGGGTTGTTCGCAGTCAGTGTGTGTGTGTGTGTGTGTGTGAACCGCAGTAATAATACTATAAATACGGAAGTAAGTCTCTGTCTTTTTGCTACGTTTTGACGACTAAATTGCTATATCGATACTGATGGAATTTAAGAAGAAAATCTGTTTGAAGGGCACAGGATATTTTTTCCAGTATGATTAACAGTTGTAGTCGCGAAATTTTGAGACCTTATCGAATGGTGACAGAAATATGATGGAAATTGATTCTCTTCAAGAGACAGGTTCGACGGTAGAACGATCTAGTGACAGCTTTCCTGTCATATTATGCCGACTCGGTGTTGTTTGGGACCAATCGTTCGTTAGCAACAACTTTCTATATTCAATTCTGGCAAAAAAATTCTTAATCCACGCGTACGAAGTCGCGGGTATGAGGTAGTCCTCAATATTAACGTAAGTATTTAAGCAATAATATGATACCGCAATGAGTGATGTTTCATTCCATACTTCACGGACAGTGTTACAGTGTCTTCAGCATCGTAGAGAGCTATGCTGGCGATATTCGCGTAAATCTAGAGTTGGAATGTGGGTTAGTGAGGCCGTTTTTCACACGCCACTGTGCGTCGGGGTCGGTGCCCGCAGCTGGTGGGCGTGGCGACATTCCGGATGGCTTGCTGTGACAGCGGCCCCGACCTTGGCCTACGTGCAGGCAATTAAAAAGCCGCCCGCGTGCCGTGTCGAGTTATCCCGGCTGATCGGCCGCGCAGCGCCGCGTCAATGGCTCGCGTGCTCCGACTACGCGCCGCGGGCCCCGTGTCTCCGAGGGGAGCTACTTTATCGCCCGTCCAGAACAATTCGCCGCCGCAATTTATTACTGCTGCCCGCCGTCGTGGCCGAGATATCATCGCCAATACGGTGTTCCATTCACCCTAATAAACGTCTCATTCAGTAGCCACGCCGGACGAGCCTCACAGATATACATCTAAACTTCGCAGACGCTGTTCTGAGAAACCAACGCGCTCGTACTACGCTCGCGTTTCTTATCTCTGCTTTACGCCGTCTAAGGTCCTTGCCCCAGTGACCCCAAGGTAAGTCAGCTGAACGCGTACAATGGGCAGTTATGAAACCGAGACAGCGCATGCAGTTCCCCTGGTGCGTGTAACTACCCAGTTATTTATTTTGTATCCAAAGCGTTGCAGTTACAGTAGTAAGAACGCTAACAACAATATTAACAAAAATTTAGGGGAAAAAATAGCAATCAACAACACCGGGCGTTGTTGGAGAGGGATAACGCACTGGTCTTGCATTCGTGGAGACGTTGCTTCGAATCCTCGTTCGGCCATCCAGATTTTGGTTTTCCATGGTTTTCCCAAATCATTCCAGGCAAAGACCGGGATGTTTCCTTCAAAAGGCCGAGGCTTAGCTCCTTCCAGTTGTTTGACCCCAGTCCTTTCCCGCCTTTAATGACCTTGACGTCGACGAGGCGTAAAGCCCTAAGAAAAAAAGGCAATCAACTTCAGTCAGATCATATTGTACAAGACCTAATGTCAGCAACTTGGACAGCAGGTAATTGCATAGACGCTGGATGGTCTGTTCTATCCCACGTTCACATATAGTACTTAGATATTTGAGATAACGCCATATTCGTAAATTATTCTTTGTCCTACCTACACCATGATTAGAGAATCGAATGTAGGAATTGTTAAACGTCTGTCAATCAATTAACATCAACATCACCAAATGCAGAAGTACATTTCTTCAATAGTACGCAGAGCGGCAATCATATTTTGCTACAGCTCACGTTGTTTTGAAGATGCGAAATACCATAAGGAGGATCTTTTCCCTCCCTTCATGGTTTACAGATCGTCGATGTCAAGGTCATTATAGCCGAGACAGGAACGGGAAGGATTACGGCCATGGCCTTTTGAAGGAAGCATCCCAGCATTCGCCAGGTGTGATTTCGGGAACGTTCACTGAATAAAACTTCCCTGTATTCTGATGGAGTGATTCCGTGAAATCATGGATAGCCAAAATAGAGATGGGCTAGCTGGTGATCGAACCGCGTCCTTCTGGTTTGCGTGTCAAGCCTTCAACTCCTTACTGGAGTAGCAATTGGAAGTTAGTCAACTGAGTGAGAATAAATACAACCAATTTAAATAGTTCAGAGAAGGAAAATGAGCATTTCCAATTATTATTTTATATATTTATTTTGCGTATGATGCGTATGACATTTACAACATTCAACAACAATTATACTGTAATCAATGAACAAGCTTGGTTCAAAGTAAACACATAGTTCAGCGGACAATGCCCGCCGCCGGCCACTGAGACAGGATCTCCAGTCACAACCACTACAATGTGACGTCGAGGCGCTCCAACCAGGCCACCGCCTCCGGCGTAGCCAAATTTAGGTCTTCCAGACTACCAGGAACAGTCCTGCACAATGTGCGACACAGTTTGTAAAACCTCACCACAGTCACAGTACGGAGAATCTGCCCAACTCCAGGTGTGGACAGTTGATACAGTTTTTCTCGTACCACATCTAATCAGATTTAATTTGCACTAAATTGACCGTGGTAAGTTGAATCCTGGTAGTTTTGAGCAGGGATTGGTAATTTGCACTGTGCCCTGTGGTGTTGACGATGCCCATTCCACTGTCCTGCTATCTGTAGGGCTGAAGGAGTTAGATGTTAGACTGACAACAGTCTTCCAGGCAGGGCGACATGACTTGAGCCGTGTTTTGTATTCCCTAACATCTCCATGGATGGGAAGAGCCTCATTGTTCAGAATTCTCGACCATAGTTTGATTAGAACTTTTTGCCTTCTGATATGAGGTGGTGGTATGTTGCTGAGCACCGGCAGCCACTTAACAGAAGCGAGCGAGTTATGACGCGCATTGTTTGGCGAAGCTGAACGTCCACTAACTAGGTGTGAGAGGTATAAGCCACACACTGGAACAGTATTCAGCTGTGGAGGAAACCAAGGTTAGCACTGTTGTTAATGTATTCGCATCAGGTACCCATGAAGTTTCTGCCAGCCACTGAAGTAAATGGTTCCGACTTTTAATCTTGGCACCTGTATTCTGAAGGTGCCTTTTGTAAGTTAGGGACTTGTCTATTGTGACACCCAGGTATTTTGGTGTTCTATTATACTTCAGCATCTGGTCTCTAAACAATATATTTGGCTGGTAGTTCATTTGATTGTTGCTAAGATGGAATGTAGCTATTTCTGTTTTCTGCGGATCTACGCTGAGATCTTCCGTAGTTCTGATTCAACATTAAAAGATGCCGGCCAGGATAGGCTTCAGTGCTGTCCCCGCGAGCCGAAGGATGCCGGTTCGAGTCCGGCCGAGGGCATGGTGTTTAAGTATTGGGTGTCTGTGTGAATGTCCTGTGCGTTCTGTGGTTTACATACTTAGAAGCTGCAATATATATACTGGATGAATGATTCACTGGAAGCTACCACAATCACACTGAGCTGGCTGTATGGCCTCAGTTGCCTGATGCTATAAAAAAAAAAAGCAAAAAAAAGGATACAATAGCTTGGTACATCTCCTTCGCAAAGATTTGACCAATCTTGGGGTTGTGGATTAAGTTAGAATCCATTTTTCTAAATAATAATAAAACATTTAGCACCAACTAGTTGTCATAAAAGAAGAGCATAAATTTTTTTAATGCGTATTGTGTAATCCGCTGAAATTATTAGTAAATATTAGTTCAGAACATGGAGTTTTAGAAGAACTAAATGACAGAACCTGGTGGGTGAACTGTAACACTCGAATATGGCATTCGGGAGGATCTAAGTTCAAATCCCCGTCCTGCCATCCAGAGTCTAATTTTACGTGGTTTCCCGAAGTCTCTCCAGGCTAATGCAGGGATCGTCGCTTCAGAAAGAGCCATGGCCGAATTCCTTCACGTTCCTTATTCCTCCCCCCTTTCTGGCTCTAATGACAATGACGTGGACAAGCCGCAAAGCTAGAATAAAAAATTGGATCTAATTCATTTATAGGCACCAATTTACCCCAACCTACAAAATATTTGGGCTATTTAATTTAGTAATATTTGTCATTTTATGGATACAGTCTGCCCGAAAATTTATTTCCGTTTCATAAAAATGTCATCTGCGAAATTTCTAATCAGATATAAATACAGTTAAATTAGTTACACCACTGCATGAAACATATCACTTACAAGAAACAACCCATACCCAAGGCCGAGCTCGGGCTATGCACTGCTCTGCTGGGTATGTTGGTTATTTTTGTTTTAGAGGCACCAGTTGTAAAGGTTAAGATTAATCATGAACGGCAGAGTATTCCTTGCTTGCGGTTAGAGTCTCTAGCAGATTGACGAACCACTTCATCTGAATTCACCAGGTACAGCAGAAGCTAAGTTCCTTATGTACCAATTTGTGTAACTTTAAATGGAAATCACACATAGCGTTATTAGAATGAGAATAGAAAAGGGAATCCTCCCCGAAGAATGTTCGTGCGGATAAAATGATTAATAAAGGGGTCTTTAAAATTAAGTTATTACTACCCCGAAACGATGCATGAAACAAATAATTTACATACTATCTCATTTTCAGTAGTGGCCATCATTTTCTCTGCACATCCACCTGCTTCATGAGTAAGGTGCACTCTCTAAATAGGCCATTTTTGAAAGATTCATTTTCTTCAGAGATCCTTACATTAGCAAAGGTTTTCTCAGTAAACAGTTTTTAAGTTTATCACAAATACGTGATTTAAATCATTTTCCGTCAGAAATTTTTTTAGAATAATGAATTGTTCCACATTTTGATGCTCTTCTAATCACCTGCCGAACAAATGGCACTAAACGCAGTTTCATGAACAGCTGCAGTGAGTTGGGTATTAACAGTTACTCCATTAGTTTGTTTTATCAGTCGCTCTTGTAATTATCATCATCACAAAACTATATCAAAAATGTATAGATTCGGAGGTACAATATGTGATAAAACCAAAAGTGTGAGTGAAATCCCAAAATTAAATATAAAATGAGATTTATACATGTGAGTGTGTTCGGAAAGTAAAAATAGCTAGCAGAATAATTTTTATTTTTCAAGCATAATTACCAAGCGTGGTTGGTGAGAGTTAAAGAGCAGACCAAGCATTCGGAAGAACGCTGTTCGTCCAGATTTGGATTTACATGATTTTCCGAAATGCCAGGATGGTTCCTTCAAAAGGCCATGGCCGAATTCCTTCCCGTTCCTTGCCCCCAGTCCTTTCCCGCATCTAATCATTTTGACGTCGACGAGGCGTAAACCTTTAAGAAAAAAAAATTCAATCCTAATTTTCGAGTGAGTCTACCACCGCTGCTGTGGTTCCTATAAAGTAGGTGTGAGTCACCAACATACATTCTTCCGTGCTTAAGAAACGTCACTGACGTTAAAAATGACAATATAGATGTTTATGGGGGCTATTTAATTTTATCCCAAACATACGCGCATAAAATGGCGTAATGGGGGATAAAAGCGACTAATGCTCTAATGTCACCGTAACAAGGTGGTAGACATAACGATTCCAACAAACTGGGTCGTGCTTCTTCTATCAGTGTCGTTTATGATACTCATCGTCTTCCGGAAAAGACCGATTCCAAATTTCGTATCGGGACCACGTGCTAGTATTTATCTGATTGCCCAATTTACAACTCATCGATATCGAGACCAGCAAAATAAACTGGGACTGCAATAGCTCTTGGGTATTGTAGTCGGGAAGATGACGGTTCGAGCTCCAATACAGCTATCCTGATATTGGTTTTTCTATGGATTCCCAAAATCGGTCAAGTTGCATGCTGGGATAGTTCGGATCTAATTTTATAAACGTAATCATCATTTCGGCTATTACAGGTCGTAAAGAAAAGGAAAATAGGCATACAGGAATTTCCGAGACAGCATTTTTTTTTTTCAGAAAACATTAATTTCTTGTCACAGTTGATGGGTGTATTTGAGTAAGTTTTCTACTGCAAACTAACCGTAAATCTATGGAATGATCTAGTATATAGTATTTGGAAATTTTATCTACGCCGATCCCGGTAGCGTAGGGACTAGAGTACTGGCCGCGCGTGCTGAAGGTCGCCGGTTCGATTCCGGCCGAGGGCATGGGGGTTGAAGTGTTCTGTGAGTTAATGTCGTGTCCGTACTTAGAAGTTGAAATACACTGGAGAAACTGATTCACAATGAGCTGGCTGTATGGTCTTAGTTGCCGAAAGCCATTTAAAATAAATAACTAAAAAAACACACAACTTTATCTGCTGTATATGGGGTGCTGTATGCAGAATATACAAATTGCCCGAGATTTTGAAACCGTAATTTATTTCGAGTCAGTGATCGACAAAAACCATTTTCATTATCTACCTCTTGTATCCGCTATAAATTTAATGAGTCGAAGAGGAATGAAATGCTGCAGAAGGCTTGCGTGATCAGAAAAAAATAATTTTATGCTGTTTGCGTGTCGTTCGAAACTACGGCACTTCATACTAGGATACCGCTTCACATGGCCTGCATGGAAACAGCAATGAAGTGTTTCATATCAAACAAATGCCAATATCTACGATCTTATCGGCCTATCACGAATTTATTTTTTACGTCTATTTAAAAATTAATTATTTTCTCTTTACCTCTCTTTAAACTTCTACACGACTAAAAAATTTCAGTTACTATGACTAGTTTGGAGGCTGGACGTAAAAAAGGACAGATTTTTGCTACTGTTACCAAATGGTAGATTATCACAATTACAATAATTAACAATTATCTGAAATTAAATGTATTCCTCGTTTGGAACTATTGTCAAAAATTTTAGGCTTAATGGTCTGCAGCATTTCTACACTTCCTACTGTTTTTATCTCTGGAGTCGTGTTATAATAACCGATTGTAGTTACTCTGTATTTCATTTCAACGTTCGTGAAAAAATAAAACGCAAATTAAAGACAGGATTTATGTGATAGACAACTGGCATTAACAGTCTTCTTGATAACAATATTCTGTTATTCACACAGAAAATAGTTCATTGCTTTTTCGTCAGATATATTTATTACACGGAATTTCATGTGTACAAAGTAAACACAGAAGGAAGTCTACATGTATTTTACCCTGGAAACTATTTGTTTTTATAATCGTTTTGAGTTCTTCAGCTCCGCTGTTTTTTCCTCATATTTGGAAACATTTGAGAGTAGAACAAAAATTGGTTTGTGTGGTAAAATATACGATGAAAACATCATGAGACTTTCAGTGAGTTTGTACTACCATAAATATTTCTCGCTTGAATCTTCGATCACTGTTTCACGGATGAAAATATTGCATTTTTGGAGGATTTTTCAAAAGAAAGAAAAAAATCAAATGGCAAATTACAGTATTATAAACGTCGCACGTTGTAAAACAAAAACTTATTGACTCTCGATACCAAATCCCGGGACAACTATGCCCATATAATCATCCGCTTACTTAAATTGTTGTTTCTCTGCATGCTTCTTAAGGCATTCTTAATGTTTCAAAAATAGATCTATTAGTTGATTGCCAAATTGTCAAGGACCTCACATTATTAATACACAAAGGACACAGCTTGGGTTAGTAATAGCAAGAAAAGTTTTAACGAGTGGCTTCTTTTCGGGATCTGCTAGTTTTTTTTTTTTTTTAAGTTAGTGTGACATTGAATATAAAGTAGTGGTGGTCCTGGAATAATGGAGGAGAAAGAGACAAGTCCCTTCTTTAAAACCACAGTTGCAGCATGCTCATATCCCAGCTTGGCCATACCGATTCATATTTCCAATTGGTTCACGCAGTCATGACGACGCCAGTAACAAGCAGTCCAACATAAATGTCATGTGCTCTAATCCCCTTCCGGCCATCCAAACCATGATATATCCGAGTTTTATTTCATTGTAATTGTTCGTACCTTTCACCTTGCGATTAATGAGTAATTTTCGCACAAATTGAATGCAGTCAAATTGAAAGAAGTCCAATTCATAATAAATTAACGAGAATTATTAAAGGTGGTAGGTACCTTTCCTTTCTCGCCTTAACGCACCTAGCCATACTGGTGGGGCATCTATAGTATATTAGTTATGATTTAATGTTTCATTTGTATGACTGTATTTTCGTTCTTGACGTTTTATGCAGTTACACTTGCGAAATGTGATGAATTTGAATGAAATATTACACTAACAAATATTCGACAGGCGCTAATAAAGGTAGAATATTTCACAATAATCAAATTAATAAAAGCTATAGTGTGTTGTTATCGGCTTTCGTCATTTAATTTCAGCTTCAAGAGTACTACTAAAAGCATTGCTTTAAATTTTCGGACAGATTAAACGCATATATTCCATTTGTGGACCCAGTATCCTTTTAGCATCCTAATTCTCCTCATTTTGCATTACTTCAGTAATTTCGGTGACATTTAACATGATGGAGCTACAAACATTTCTTAATAGCAAAAATAATAAGAAATAAATACAGAGCATTCACAAATAAGTTGTTAGTGGATTTGTAATTCAAGTAGTTTTTTTTTTCTCGGGCTTTACGTCTCGTCAACAGCGAGGTCATTAGAGGCGGGATGGGATTGGGGCAAGGGACGGGAAGGAATTCGGCCATGGCCTTTGTTGAAGGAAGCATCCCGACATTCGCCTGGAGTGATTTGAGGAAACCATGGAAAAATTCAAATCTTGATGCCCGGACGGGGATTCGAACCCGCGTTCTCCCGAATGCGAGGCAGAACGTTAACTGTTCAAGTCGAATGCAACGAAGGTTTTAGTTTATATCTAGGTTTAAGATTTCATAACTTCGAACTATAAGTGCAAATACATGTTACTGCCACCAAGTGGAGTAATTTTTCTGATATTCTTCAGGTATGCAAGAATTTGTTTGCGGAGAACAGATGATGGTTCGATTTGAATCGCCATGTTCTATAAAACATGCTGCCACTTATCCACGTTTTCAACTGAGTTAAATTCTATAATGCCCCTATATATACATATGTTGTACAGATTGCGGTTTACCGTAGTCACCTAGATGAGTGCTGAGACTGTGACCAATCTCCACCCCATGATTTGAACATTTCAAACAAAAACAAAAAAACACTCGCATATCGCCGAAATCATATGTTACACTAATTGCAGACAGATGGCAGCACTTAAGCTCCATAATTGCTCCGAGAACTGATAATCTAGCTACCCAGTGGACACAGGTGACGAATTCTTCATTACAACCCATGTTGAGACTGAGTGATACGATTGGATCCATTTTTATATCTCGTATCTTTAAACGAGTAATTCTTGTATTTATATAAATATTTGGTATCTTAGAAACTGCTATAACGATTAGAATGAAATTTCGTATTTAGATAACGTTTTGTTTGTCAAGTTTATCTAAATAAGTTTCTTCCCTGCAAAAAAGCGATTTCCCAAGGAAAAAAAAAAAAAAAACTAGCAATTCTTGTATTTGGTATCTCGTAAATGGCTCTAATGCCATCTCGTAGAAGTTTCAGGTACCAGTAAGCCTACTAATGCTAGTTCAGTTTCTCTTTGGTTAGCCCCAGGAACTCTTATAACTTTAAACGAACAATTCTTGTATACTAGCTGACTCGTGCGAATATTTCGGGCAGTATCGTCGTCATTCACCGAATGACAATACAATAATTCGGAAATAAGTGAATTCAAGTATATTTATTATTGAAAGGTATTTTATTTTGAAGAGTATTAATCAATACCACTTTTATTATAAAAAGTCATTATCATTAAATACTATATGTTTAACTGTAAAATATTAAAAAATTATATATTTAACGTGTGATTTTTCAAACTTCTTTACTTTACAAAACTTCTTTGAAAACAATATTAACAGTTATAATGTGATCATCGCTTACTTTCTAACCGCATGTGTCTTTAACACAAACATAAATATTACTGAATCTACGAAGTCGTGAAAAAGCAACGAGTGTGTTATTACGGAGTGAATGAATTTAACACTGTTGATGTTCTCGTCTAATTGAAATATCATTAATATTGCATCATTAATTAATCCCTGAATAGCATTAAGATTTCTGTGTAACATAATAGCATTTTTCTTCAAAAGCAATTTATGAGATGGTAAAGCGGACGATCTCGGAAACGGCTATAGCAATTTGGATTAAATTCCATATGTAGATACGTTTTGCTTTAAAAGTTTGGAA
This sequence comes from Vandiemenella viatica, assembly GCA_031002005.1. Lineage (NCBI taxonomy): Eukaryota > Metazoa > Arthropoda > Insecta > Orthoptera > Morabidae > Vandiemenella > Vandiemenella viatica. The sequence goes on along the minus strand of JARYHS010011408.1, from coordinate 126,173,484 downwards.
GAAGATATTGTTTAAAATAAATCAATTCTTTGGTTAGAGTAGGGAACTGTGCACTTCAAAATGGCTACGATACCATCAAGAAAAACGTTTAACTTCTTTAACCAGAATTCACTCAAAATTTTTAATATTGAACAGAAATCGAAAGATGCCGAGCGAAGATTGGCCACCCAGGTACTATATATTAACCCTCTACAGGCCGGGTCATTATTTATAACTTAATAGGCCATGTGCGGTCATGGTGACCGCGCTAATTTATTGCTACATTAAAAGACAATTTGAGAATACTTTTTTATTTTATAAACCAAAAACAAAGAGAAGGAATTATTCGCAAATCGGTTTCAGTATACATCTGCAATAAAGATGTTATTGAATAAAGCAACAAACTTGTTTTGAACATTTTTTTAACAATTTCCTAATTGAAGTGCCTTTATACATAATAAATTAATGAAATAAAAAAGGTGTTGACTAGTCCAAATTAATTCGGCACTGTATACACATTGTTTGGCTACATTCTGCGCATATAGGTTTCCGACACATAAAACAAGCATGAAAAGTTTTTCTCTTTTTTTTAGGGTCACACGTATAACATGTTTTCCTTTTTTCCTTTTTTACAATTTTTCTTCACCTTGGGGTTTCTCTTCTGGAACTTTGAGGATTCTGCGAATAACCTCACGTAGTTCTCGTGGTATGTGGTGATTGTATGCACGACGCATCATATTTGATCGTGCAAGCTGTCCAGCAAGTTGTTTTAGGAAATCAAACCTCCGTATTTTTTGCTCATGAACTGTATTGTAAATGACGAAGGCGTTTGAGCCACCAATGTCAAGCAGTCGATAGAAAATCGCCATTGGCCATCGTCGAGTTCTTCTTGCCGTGATATAACTGGCGCAACGCTGATCCAGTAAGTCCACACCAAACTTGTTGGCATTATAGTACATAATTATATCCGGTTTCTTTGTTGTACTATCTACAGTACAATCATGGTGCATACTCGAAATGAGAATCACTGCTTTAGATTTTTTCGGTACATATGACACCAACGTTAGATCATCACATAAACCAAACAAGGAAGAGCCAACTGGACGTGTTGGTGACGCTTTGAATGCTGCTGGTATTTCTTTTTGGTTTTTCTTTATTGTACCCACGTATGTTAGACCTTTTCTTTGAAGTTCCTGTACTAATTCTATTGACGTGAACCAATTGTCGGCTGTTATGTTTCTGTTACTCCCTTTGATATGTTCAGCAAGTTTCAAAACGGCCTGACTTGGTTTCTTGAATATTTTATATTCTTCTGGCAAATACTTTCCGTCTGAGTCTTTTCCAACGTATATATAGGCATTATGTAAGTATCCTGTTTCAGCATCTGTGAGGCACAAAATTTTTACACCATACTTGGCTGGTGTCTTTGGCATAAACATTTTGAATTTGCAACGGCCACGAAATGCTACTAACATTTCGTCAACACACACTGATGAGCGGATACAGTAAATACTCCTTGAATTTGTAATAAAAGCATCAAAAACCTCCGTTATGGGAGCTGCAGGGTCTGTTTTGCGCCTTTCGTCTCTTGTTATGTGGTCGTCGAAGCGTAAGGCTAGCAGCAAGGTTTTCAGTCTATTTTTAGAAATAATTGACCTGTATATGTCTCTACCAGTCCCATCGGAGCTGTACCAGTTCGTGAAGTCTTCATGATTTTCTTTGAAAATTGCGGAGTAATATAGCATACCAAATAATGCTCTCAACTCTACAACATCTACATCGTAACAATTAATTTTGTCTTCATACTGGCATTTATATTTTTGTAAATGCTGATTTGTAGATGCGATGATTTTGTTCAGAATGTTTTCATCAAATAAAAAATTCCAAATATCTTCTGCACTCGATTCACTGTTTATTTGGTCTCTATATTCACGACGAATACCGGGTGTTTCGGAGACTATGTTGTGCAACCGTCTTCTACTACGAGTCGTACGCGGACAGCCATGCCAAAGAAAATTATTTTTACTACAGTAAGTTTTACCTCTTCGACTAATTTCATCTGTCCTCCCCTGGATGTTTGTTGTAGGCTCTTCTTCATCTGAAGTTAAATCTGAATCTGCCTGTTGTTCAGATTCTGAATCATGAGATTCTTGAAGTATGTGATTCTCTGTAATATCAGCTACTTCTGTGTCACTCCAGGCATCATCAGGATCACTCCCATCTTCAGGAATCCAGTCTTCTTCAAGCCACTTTCTGATCTGTTCACAATTATTCACATTCATTTCTGTTTGGGTAAAATGACAACTAAGCACACAACAGGCCAGGTGCGGTCACGCTGACTGAAAACCGAGCGACACAACAAGCCAGGTGAGGTCACGGTGACCGAAAACTGAGCAGAAACGAAATAACTGAACGATGAGCATGCGCACAGCTGCAACAATTGGACCGGTAGCAATAATAGACAGAATTAGGAAGGTAGGGGGAGGGTCGAAGGCGTCGAGCTACATTGTGAACTGGAATGAACCGATAGAAAACTGCATCGGTCACAGAGACCGCAGCTGGCCTGTAGAGGGTTAATGTGGGAATCACAAAGGTCACTAAGCATGATATTACATTAGTGAAGATAGTAAGTGTTTCCATCTGTTTGTGGATCTTGTAGACTTTCTACGGGGAGTGTGTTTTGTGTTATTCTCTCTGGGTACTCGGGTACTCCTAAGTGGCGTGTATGTTAATCGTATGCGGAGCGGTTTACGGGCGGGATGCACCGGGAGGTGTGACCGGTTAATGTGGGTGTTTTGAGGTAGGTTATTGCAGTGGAGTCAAGCTAGGCCGCTCACTGCCTACGTAAAGCAAGTTTCCATCCAGCTGACGTGTTTT
>JARYHS010011408.1:126130050-126169628 GCA_031002005.1 Vandiemenella viatica | reverse complement strand
TTGTGTCACGAGCTATTTATCTCCATTTGTATTTAACCGAGATAGATAAATGAGGAATCATTTTAATAATTAAGGTGCCCTCTGTGGTCACGTCATATTTTAAGAATGTTTTTTTTCTGAATTGAAGGGCAAAATATCAGTATTTCCAAAATGCGTTTTATGTGTCTCGAGTCTTTTATCTCCCTTTATAATTAAACAAAATTGATAAACGAGGTTTCAATTTAAAGACTGAGGTCTTCGCAAGATCTTCAGTTTCGTTACACCATTTTAAGTATTTAATGTATGCGTTTTTGGTCACATCATATTTTAAGAAAGAACTTTCTCCAATTTCAACCTGTAAGGGGCAAAAATATTATCATTCCTAAAACTATTTATTTTTTCCCTGGCTTGATGCCTAACCGAAATCGATAAATGAGGTATCATTTTAATTTAGCTCACACCGTAATTTGTAAAAGGAATTTCTTGGATTTCGTCCCTTAAAGGGAAAAAGCATCAATATTATTTCTACAACGTGTTTTTTTATTCTTATTAATACTGTGGTATGACAGCGTCATCCCACAATGAATATTAATATATTCATAATTAATATTCAGATTAATTATATTTATTTTATTCAAATATGTAAATTGGGTAGGGCTAATCAATTCGTAAATAATTATGTATTAAGCCCGGGTAACCAAATTTTTTATTGTATAGTTTTAGTTTATTGTAAGATTGCTGTTAGGAAAGAATTAAACGTTGAAAATGTTAGCACTCAGTGGCAATTTTGAACATTCAAATAGCCGGACAATGCTGGACGCTGGAGGCAGCCAGACGCCCCGAACACAATGGAAGCGACCGGTGGAGGGCGGAGAGATACCGTTAGCTTGGCAAGGGCAATGTGCCTCCGCTCTAGGCTGAGGGCGCAAGGTCACTGAAAATGCACGCAAAAGCGAACGGCGAATAATAGCAACGCCACGACACACGTGATTGTGGGATATGCCGATTCACCAATCGTGCATAGCCACGGAGTCTATATTTATTGATTCAAAGCTTCTTTTCCTTGTGCTGGGAGAGGGGAAAAGCAGAAAAGACGCCATCACTGGAGACTTGCTGTCGAGACGAGCTGGAGTGCAGACATACTGTTCGGGTATGGTCCGACACACTCGACTGGCTGTTCGTCCATGGTTGAAGATAGACGCTTTCTGGCTGAGAAGTTGCCGGGAAGCATAGTGTCTTATCTCGTAGAAGCCATCACCACTAATGCATTAGCGCGGATGGGCTATCCGCGGATCTGCATCTGACTGCGCCACAGCGTGTCGCAATTCTTCAAGCAGTTGCAACAACGGTAATGTACCGACGCAATGTCATTGGTTTCATGGGTTTTTGATGAGGCTTACAGACCCGTAAGCGATCCCTGTGAACAGCCTCTCTGCTCTGATCTTGAAAATATTGCTGAGCTAGTTAACATTCCATATTCACCACTATTAAACTTTTAAGCATCTTGCTCATCATAACATAATTTAAATGATGTTGTTTCACTTTAATTGGCGCTCCTGGGAATATTTTTAAATTGTTTAACTTTATTCTGTTTGCCTGCGACGCCACATTATTTTAAATTCACTTTGCAAATATCTGAAATACTTAAATCCATTAATGTTTGCATTTATCCGGCAAATTGTAAGCCCCGGGTATTGCTTGCTTGTTTTGAATATCTTGTGCTTAACGTTAAAATTAAATATACCCGGCAGTGTATAAGCCAGAAAATAAAAAAATTCAGTATTTTATTTACCTGTAATTCTTGCAGCATTCAAGATTCTGGTTCACCAAATTAGCAAATTAATATTCTTAGTAAAATTTCAACGTAATGGCTTCCCCCCCCCTCTTCATACGGTGGTCCATTACAATACGAGCCATTTATCTCCTTCGGTACTTAACTGAAATGGATAAATGACATATCGTTTCAAAGATTAAGGTCTCAAATTAGGTAAAATCATAAATTAAAAAAGAATTTTACGAAATATGATTCTTATAGAGGTCACGCGTAAGAGACAGTTCAGAGCCAAGTCCCTAGATTGCATCAGCAGATATTACGGAGATATTGATATGCTGTGTGCATTTTGTTCAGGTTGGTTGTATTCTGTTAAGGTCAGTGACAGTTGGTCGAATGTGTTTTAAAGTTTCCTAACTGTTTCGTAATATGTTGTAAGTATTTTGATGCGTAGGGCCTACCTATTACACTAAACAAATAAATGTTTGCTACATAAAGTGCGGTTCTACTTTTCACTATATTACTAGGATTCCACCTCACTGTTCATCGTATTTTACTAGCGAAATTTTCGCACGGGTCACCTAGTAGTGAATTAATTTAGTAAGTGAAGTTGGAGAATATGTTTAATTTTTTATGAAGCGTTTTTAGACAAGTTTTGTTCTTTTTTAAATCAACGAGAACTATTTCTAGTTGTCGTAATAGAGCTAACGCCTCCGGACATTTATAATTTTAATTCGGTTAGTTGTCCAAAGATTGTCAACTGAAAAAGTAAAACAGTCTGTCGACGACGTAACTGGTTAACGAGGAGCTTCCGTTTTACCAACCGTTAAAAAGACTAATTCGTGCGTCTGGATGTTCCTAAGAAACTTACACACACGTGCGACTAAGTAACAGAGTAGGAGTTAGTGATACCCGTTATCGCTCTTCAGATAACGCGAGATACAAACCTTGATTGCGTGACGAAGTCAAAGAGCAGAAAATTAAGCGACACGCACATATGGGATGCAGACACGTGTTTTCAGTAGCAAACAGCGTTTTAAGTTTGGGGGGTTGTTTTTATTGTCCAAGTATTGCTTCTATACCCTATTTTAAAAAGGGACAAATTATAAGATATAATTGCACTCCATCTTTGTAACGTCGTTTAATGAGAGTACACCAGCTACTATTTATAAGACATTTGAATTGGCGGTGGTGTATTTTAAAGAATCGTCTCTGCATAGGGAGAGGCCATAAACCACATCCCTCCATTTTGACTCCCTGTGAAACACCTCCCCCCCCCCACGTAGCCCAACGTGGCTTTTGCTTCCACTCCCCCTCCTCCACCCTCCCCCCTCCACCTTTTCCATGTGGCACGTAGCTTTTTTTTATTGATTCCAGAAGGCATTTTGTGCTGTTTTCTCTTGTCAGAATATCGTAAATGCTGTTGGGTGTTCTGTACTTTACTTTAGCTGTGACATATGATATGAATGAAAAGCTACGTGGCTTGGTTCGGAACTCTCCCCCCCCCCAAGCATAGCTTTCCAGCCAACCTCCCCCCCCCTATATCGAACCACGTAGTATATGGATGCCCCCCTTATGTCATATAATTCACAAAAACAAAATTTAGTTTCAAGGTCTTCATCCTCACAGCTTCGAGAATATTACCTGCGTTAATAGTAATAATTGAAAAGTTAATCACAGACGGAAGGCATCTTCTTAAATAGCTGTGCAGATTTCACGGGTGTTAAATGTTGTGATGTGCCAGACGACAGACAAAAATTTTAGAACTTGAGAAATACGAACATTAGTACGAAACAGGCTTGTTTTGAGATGGATGTTCAAGGAAAAAAATCAGTGTTTAGCAAAACATTTAATTACTTACAGTAGGATTGTTGCAATAAGACTATTAATAGTGTCGAGATATGATGATTTAGATTTTTATCCACTGCAGAGACTTTCAGAGAGATTAATACATCACATATTAATCGACAGCGATCTTCTGTCAGAGTGTAAAAGTTAAAAAGTCTGTCCTAGTATAATATTAAGTGCTTTAGGTAAAGCTGCAGGCAGGTGCTAGTGGAGAAAGTAGATGAATGCATGGATCATGTAATTAACATATAATCATTGCCACTAAAAAGGAAAGTTGCAAACACAAGGTCGTTAGTGCAATAACATTGCGTAACTATGTGGGTTGACTACCAACCTCTATCCAATCTATATTTATAAAACGCAAGTTTTGGTCATCTGTCACGTCATCTGTCACTCCATGACGTCACACTATGACGTCGCGCTATGACGTCACGCCTTTTGCCAGATGTTGTTCTAGGCTATGCACGTTATTTAATAACAGATCTACTTAGCTAAGTATCCGCTAATAAATTAATTGTCAGAACACTGAATGAGAAGTATGTATTCCGTTTAAATCGACATAATACTTATTAGTTGCTTATATTTATTTAATATTCGTGTTATATAAAAGTATTCGTTAAAATCTTTGGCCACAGATATATAAGATAAAAGCTTTAATTTTCCCAATGTTAGGGGCAGTTTTAATAGCTTTTTATTAGAACTGGCACTTGATGTTATAGCAGAGGGCATTAATTAATTAATTTTTTTTAAAATAATTTAATTTGTTTTCATGAGTGTTCTGTTACTTAAATCATTATTTCGCTTTAACGAAAATAGTTCCACACTAATTGCTATCTATACAGCATAGACTACAATTAAAACTAATATTACGTGGAATGACGTAAGTTGTTAAGATTTATTTTTAATTTTCTTTGCTTTTAATCATGCCATATTTCAGCGGCATGTAACTGTGTCAACCATTCAAAGGTTGTAGTATCTATCTGAATCACGAATATTAAAAATGGAAGCTGGAAGAACCCGTAAAGATTTTTGATTTTATTTATATCGCGATGCATTATTTCCACTAAAATGTGATACATTACATGTATTAATATGCGTGTGATTGAAATATTGTTGCTCTGGCGGCAAGTTTAAAGTAATATTTGTTTAAGTTGAAATGCAACCTGGACCTGGTTGGCAGTGGAAACCTTTTGTTACAGTGCAAGGCACTAGGAATTGCGCTGAGCTTTATTTCATAACAATTCTAATTATTTAAGCAACTGCTAAAATATGTATTGTTAGAACACTGATAGAAAAGTATGAATTTCGTTTAAATTGGAAAATTAATTATCAGTTGCTTTTTTTTTTTACTGAAGTCATTACTTGGCTTGAATGAAAGAAGTTCCAAATTGATCGCGATCTATGCGGCCGAAGCCACAATAAAAACTAATATTACGTGGCATAGAGTAAGTTGTAAAGATTTATTTTTAGCATCATTTGTTTTCACTGGGGGCCATTATTTCAGTCGGATGTAAGCTGTGCCAGCCGTTAAAACATCGATCTTCATCAGAGATAATAAAAAGATTGGATCAAGTTTGTATCGCGATGCATGATGACATTGACATGCGATACAGGGAATGTATTAATTCGTGTGTGATTGAAGCTTTGATTTTCTAGCGACGATATTGGCGGAGATTGTGGTTAGGCTGAAGTTAGGGCCAAGTTGACAACTGAAACTTTTTTCTGAAGCACAAGGGACGAGAAATTAGATTGAGTTTTATTTTATAACAATTCTATTTATAAAAGCAACTCCAAAGAAATTAATTGCCAGAACACTCCGTTAAACCCGTTATTTTTGATGGGCTTTGAAGCTAGTTGAGTATATAATACACTGCATACTTTTTTATATGGACGATATTAAATTACAAACACAACAAACGTTCATATTCCAAATACCATTCTAATATTTTGTAAATGAAGTACAATCATCAAGTGAAATGAAAAATCTTTTATTAAAAAGAGAAAGGTGGGATTGCACCCAAATAATAACGAGGGCTAGAGTTGGAAGGAAATAGGATGAGTAAAGAACTTAATAAACATTGGATTTTGTTCCCGGTTTAGACTCTAAATCTCAAAATTAAGCCAAAATGGAGAATGTTTACTTTCTTTATGAGAACTGAATTGAATTGAATTTCTATGGAGCGCAATTTCCCTAGTCACATATTTGACCCTTTTATTACTGTTATTGTTATTAGCATATGTAATTTGAGTATAAATTTCCCCATCATTCTACTTTTACCATTTACAAATTTTAATTTTAAATTTGTTCGGCGTTTTTGGCAGATTGTTAATCACTTCTCTGGGTAATTTACTCAATTCCTAACACTGTGACGATGTTTATTAATGATAATTTTGAATGTAGAGTAAGTAAAAAAAAAAAATAAATAATCCTTAAGATGGAATGCTAAAATAAACCCAAACCAAGAAATTTCGAATAAATTAGAAAAAATTTTGTGTCACTAAATTACCTGTTAGATGCATAGATAGGCCCTATTCTATCAACAGAGGAAACAAAGACCCCGATCGTTTGAAATCTTAAGATTTAATTTAAGTACATTTACTGTGTATATTTTTGTGTGAAGTCCAACAAGAAATTACTGCAGTACACTGGAACGTTTAGTATTTTTTTTGTAAAAGATTGCCTTTTGTTTCTGCGACCAAATTACACCACGCTTTGCTCATTGTGTATCATGTGATGAGTAAAACTCTAGACAAACGGAACACATATTTAAAACCACCCAGCTCCAATGCCGTACTCGAACCGGCGACCTGTATAATGCGAGCCCTCCCCTACATTGCCAGGCCCGGCAATGTTTAACACTAATGCACCTGGAGCCAAACAGTCGCCTCAGTACGAACACAGCCTGCCAGACAGGTAACGAATGGTCCCGCTTTCCACGTCGTCGTTGCAGATAACAATTATTTTGCCGGAATTAAATGCCGGCAGTTAATAAATCATTAGTCGCTACTGGCACAAACTTTAAACAATTTACATACACATTTGTGAGATGCGGCAGCAAGTTGGAGCCCTCGGACAGTTTGACGGATGGGTTTTGTACAGTTGAGTATTTTGATTTATAGCCGCTCGCACTGCCTGCCCGACGGGCATCCATTCCGGATAACAAGATCGGAACGCCGCTGGCTGACAGCGCCCGGCGGATGTCGAACATCCCTCTGACGTCTGCAATCGCACCCGCGCGGCTCTCACTGGCCATTCGCAGCTCGGTCCTCACGATTCCATGCGGCCTCGCATCCCGTCCGTGTCACTGCTCACTCTAGCTTAGTGTGTGGTGCACGGGGTCACTACAGAACACGCGGTAGCACGGTATTATCAAACGGATTTTTCTCATCTAAAAAAGTATAGCAGTGTGGTAGTAATGACCTGGTGGCAGAATTTCTTATTGGATGCGCAATCCACCCCTGTCGTAGCCGTCTATCCCAATCCGGTAATCCCCGGATATAGGGGACCAAATTAACGTGGAATCCGAACCATGGAAGCGCTCTGGCGTACTTCATATTACACAGGAAGTTGTGTTAAAAGTCTCCAAAAACCTCTACCGAGACCGGGATTCGAATCGGCGCCTTTTCGATTTCCACTCAGACGTCTTAGCCACTGAGCACCAGACCGACTCTTTTCCTCGAGTAAGATCGCTCAATGCACAGGGAACAACTAAGCCAGAGTGTGATTCACGAATATTGGTTTAGTAGACTAACAACTATCATCTCTATAAACGAATTTGCTGTTTTTGGAACTGTCATACCTGAATAAGTACCTTCACGAGATTAACGCTGCGTCACAAATGCTCCTTCTTCTTCCCGACGTTTCGACCAAGTATAAGGTCGTCTTCAGGGGACTAGACTCCTGCTGACTAGAGGCTGGCGTTGTGGCCGTACAGCTATGAGCACAACCGACCACTACCCCAGACTCTACCAGACCAGAAGGAGTCAAGTCCCCTGAAGACCACCTTAGGCTTGGTCGAAACGTTGAGAAGAAGGAGGCGCATTTGTGACGCAGCGTTAATCTCGTGAAGATATTTACGAGAGGCAATCAAAAAGTTCCCGGAATTTCATTGTAACTCTTTATTAACGAAACATAAGTACACATTTACTTAATCTCCTTCAAAGAAGGTTCCTTCTGAACACACACACTTGCTACACCGCTCCTGCCATTGCTGGAAACAACGGTGAAAATCCTGTTTTGGTATTTTCAGAAGTACAGCCGTCGCTCGTCCATGAGAGATCCCCACTTCTTGTGCCAACTCGTCGATGGTCATTCTTTGGTCTGATCTGATTAACTGTTTCACTTGCTCGACCATTGCTTCGTTTCTGAAGGTTGAACGTCTCCCACTGCGACTCTCGTCTTGCAGCGATTCCTGTCCACCATTAAATCTTGAAAACCACTCGTAAACGGCTGTTTTCTTTAACTCTTTAACGAATCGTCACCGTAAACTGTTTGTAGGGTTAACAAAGTCTCTGAAGCAGATTTCCGTAATGTGCACATGAACTTGATGTTCGCCCTTTGCTCAAACTGCGACATCGCGCCAACTGATTACCACACAGACCTACCTTCAGCTATACTGCAGTCACACTGCCTGTTATAACCTGTCAAACTCATAACAATTGCATCACAAATGCCAACACTACGACAGAATTCCGGGAACTTTTTGACTGCCAACACTACGACAGAATTCCAGTAAATTTTTGACTGCCCCCAACTATTATCTCTGTCAAATTCTCCTCACAATATTAAAATCTCTATAAAGTGATTCCATTCTTGGTATGTTTCATATTTCCTTGATTCTCTGGGCGGATCTACAAGTCATGTCTGTTTAACGAGTCAGAGTTGATGCTATTTACTGTACAAAGCACGGTTGATGAGAGATAAGTCTATGACCTCACATTTTGGAAGACGTTGATTCGAATCCTAGTCCAAATTTCGGTTTTCCATGGTTTCCCGAAATCACTCCAGGCGAATACCGGGATAGTTCCTTCAGACAGCCACGGTCGAATGCCTTCCAGTTCCATCGCCTACAGTCCTTTCCCGCATCTAACAACCTCATAGCTGACGAGGTGTAAAGCCATTAGCAGCAAAAAAATTACAATTTTTCCTTGTCACTCTTATCCATCAATGCTGCTCGTAATATTTGTCTCCTTGTGTTCGCGTTTTTGATGATTCTAAATAATTTTTATGGCACTGTAGAAATAAGCATTTCTGTTATGAGATAAACGGGTGCGACGCATGTGCCAATACATCAGATCACTTAGGCGCCTGTTTTTTTCATGTTGTAACTTTAAGATCCGTTCCTACGGCGGGTGGTAGGCAGGACGCGCCTTTCATCTTCTACCGCCTCGCGGTGGGTCGAGACAAACCGTACCTGCTAGCTTATGCGGCATAGAGCGATGCGCCGTGGAAACCCACCTTTAGTGAGTTGTGGGCAAGCACTGACCTTGGCGCTGAAGAGAGAGTGAAATGGAGGCTACCTGGAAGTGTCTGAATGACAGGCGCACAGCAGGAGGTGTGGTGTGCGGAGTTTCAAACACCCCACGTAGCGCCAGGTCAACGACGTCCAAGGTGTCAGTTTGTAAACAGCAACACGAGAACTGAAACAAGGTGTTTTGAAAGTAAGCGAACGTGTCTGCTGTATATTCAAGACGAAGATTTTGACAGTGTGATGGATTTACAAGGCGAATATTTTAATCAGCAGCTGATATGAAACGCCAAAAGACGTGAGAACACTGAAAGTGGAGAGCTTAAAGTCCAAACTGAATGCGAACCCCATCCAGAAAAAAAAACTTTCTCTGTTCTGGGAAGAGTGGGCTCGGTACGTGTACTGTCATTTCCTATCACCCCAAGATAGCTGTTTGCGGAATGACGGAATTGGGATTAAGGTCCCTGTATTTTCTTTTTCTCACAAATGAAAAAAGTGGATGACTTGAAAACATAATCAATGGAGGTAATGTATTGCATTTCAGCAAAACTGTAATTTTTTAAGATAGTAGGAGAAAAAGATACGTGTCTTAGCTGTAATGGAGAGTACTTTGAAGGGAGTTAAAGAATTTCTGCAACAAAATGAATAAACAAATTATAAAAAAGAAATTAGCACCAACAAAGCATATGTCTTTCACAACCAGAACGACGGTAGGAAAACCCAGTTAAGAAAATTTCAATGGTCTACATCATCTTTTCTGTACGTTTTTCAACCCGAGTAGCAGTAAAATGTCAAAAATAATTCTGCGGAGCCCTGACTTATACCGGCCTAATTTACCTATGTGAATATTATTAACACGCAGGACATATTGTATTGTACCATCATAACACAAATCCAAAAGCATGTTATGAGTTCCTACTGAAACTCAGTTACGAAATTGCAATGTTAAATGTTAAACAGGCATAACATTTACTGACAAAATGAATAATAATATCATGTGCCGGCCTCGGTAGCGTAAGAGCTAGAGTGCTAGCTCCGCATGCCGAAGGTCGCCGGTTTGAATCCGGCCGTGGGCATGGATGTTTAAATTTTGTGCGTCTGTGTGAATGTCCTGTCCGTCCTGTGGTGTCTATCCTTAGGAACTAAAAACGTACTGGAGAAGCTAATTCACTGGAAGAGATATCATAAACACATTGAGCTGGCTAAATGGCTCATTAGCTGCTGACCACAGGTTGAGAAACATTGGTCTAGACTAGAGACAAGCTCTTCTGACTACAAGCTACTACCTTTCTACATTTGAATTGTTGGATGCTGTACGAACTGTTTTTGATGGGAATAATCGCGAAGTATCTCCTACTGGCAAAATAATGTAGCTGTAATCAAGATAATGCTGATGAAATATAATCCATCTCATATGTGCTGAAAGCGTGAGGAAAGTGTTATATATACAGGTTAGTATCGAAATGACAATATTTACATCTGTTGCATGAAAGGGAACTTGAATGTGAGTGACAAACAGCTGTAATTGCGTAAGTTCAGTTCCGCTGTCCGCACTGCACTGTGGCCCAGTTGCGGACAGGGAAGCCCGGGAATCGTGAATGAAGGCCGAAGCTCACTTGCTAACTGAGTCACGTCTCCGCAGACCGAATGGTCCCGCCAAGTTCAAGGCCGGAACACAATGCCAGGATCACAACACGGCTGTTACCTCACACCTGTCAGGCCCATTGAGACGGCGCGTGCACAATGTGAATCAGTTAACTGGCCGCGCCGTAACCGATTTAATTAACTCGTTCCCCGCAGCCAAATACGTGTGTGGGGGAACTAGTAACACATCGCATCACGAGCGGGGCTAATAGACCCGCGCCACGCCGTCTGGACGTGTTAATGGGTGGCACGGGCGGCCCAGCAAGTGTCCAACACCGGCCGCACTCACCACTCATCAATCTCTCCTCCAGGAACCATACTACACTAAAAAATAGTTCATTTCGAGATTTAAACGGATCCACACATTCTGATGATCATACATTCAGTTTAAACATTATCGGTACGGTACCTGTGTGACCCGCCAGAGTGGCTCAGAGCGCTGAGACGACGCGCACTGAATCTGGGAGGTACAACGGGGCCGGGCACGCGCCCAGGCACCCACGTACCTGTCGTCCTGACTCTGGTTTTTAGGCGGTTGTTCGCAGCCATCAAGGAGAATGCCGGGACGGTTCCCCATCTACGCCTCATAAACTACACATTTCACAAATAAAAAATATACTTAACCTCTCGTTCAACACAGCTTCATGTTTCACAGACAAATGGCAACGCTTCCTCCATTAGAACTTAGGGGGCGTCCATTAATTACGTGAGGTGTTTTCCTGAATTCCGGACCTTCCCCCCCCTCTCTTGTGAGACTTTGTGAGAACCCCCTTGGTGAAGTTTCGTGAGATTTCGCCGTCCCCCCCTATTTCACCTTACGTAATTAATGGACGTCCCGGTCTGGCAGTAGGTATAAAATGCTAGGCGTCAGCAAGGGCATGCAGCCGTAAATCATAGCTCCAAATATGAGCTGACGAGTAAAATTAACCAGAGGCGGCCAAGCACAAAATGTTTGGGAAAGGTGGTGAAGCATGAGAAACCATGTCTACCTGAGTGTTCGGTAAATCTTTATAAACGTCGTATCTCAATTTCAAAGGCCGTATTCATAACTGGGAGTAGTCTGGTGACTCAGTGGTTAAGGCACCTGACTGGAGATCGATGGTTCCCGATTAGAATCCCTGTCTTGACAGGAATTTTCATAGCTCCTTAACGTGACCTTCACTTCTGACAATGCTTGCAACGTGTACATGAAGCACGCCAGAACACTTCCACGGTTTAAACTGTAGGTCCCGTAGGTTATGTTAGGTAAAGAGGGAAGGGACTGGCCACCCTACCTCCAATACCTCCTTCGAGAGGGCGCAACGAGCCTTAGGGTTGAAAAACAACCTCTGATTTCTTTTTAAATTTATTTACAACGGATCTTATAATTAAGTTGCTAATACTTTGTTCAAATTAGAGATCGTATTTATGTTCTAATTTTAAAATATTTCCTGTGGTCTGTTTGATCTGATTCTTATTCATTAAACATTTAGCTGAAATTTTATTATATCAGATGCATTAAGGATTTTAGTCATAATCGGAGGTTACAATTTTGGATTTTGCTCACTAAAACTAATGACAAATTTTCTTATATATCGAATAACAAACTGGTTCACTGCTTAAATAATTCATCTCCAGTTTTCGTCCAGACTACATTTTAGACTTTACTTGATTTTCAATCTGCGGTTTGTTTCCTGGATTTCTGTTAATATACTATCAATAAAGCATTGCTGTCACTAGGAAATGTAATGATTGTGTTTAATTTCTATTATAAGATACTTCGTTCGCAAGTGGCATTATCACTTTTCCGTTATGTTTCAATGATGACTCCAGCGAAAACGGCCTTAAATGAGTAATGTTGCGCTCACTAGCTCAATCACCTCAAGAAGGAAACTTTTAATCAAACATGCAACCCAGAGAACCCGAAAACCAACATTTACGTACCTTAACAAGGATCGTAGACATTCGTTCAATCAATTTGTGGCAAATAAATGTATCTATGGATTTTAAATAGCTGTGTAGCTAACCAATTTTTATGGCTTTACGCCTCGTCGACGTAAAGATCATAGAGACGGTAAAGGATTGGGAGCAAGGAAGGGAAGGAATTCGGCCATGGCCTTTCAGAGAAACCATCCCGGTATTCTCCTGGAGTGATTTGCGAAACGATATGAAATCGAAATCTGGATGGACGAATGCTAGGTTTTAGCGTTACTGCTCTCCCACCACGCTAGATAATGCGTATGTGGTTGCATTTAGAACTTTCGAATATTGCAGAAGTGAATCACAGGCTTGATGTGAAGCAAATGGTAAAGGAACACCATACTGACTTTTCTTTCTGGTGGCCGAGGCTGCGAAAGTATGCATACAACTCAACTAGAGGTCAGCTAGTTCTATGTCCAACAGCGCTGCGGGTAGCGGAAGTAAAGTTGAAACACGGCTTCTTACCTTGAAGAATCAGTACCTACTATCGATAACGTTAACTCTGCAAAAAAATTTACGAAGCGTATTTCAACCAAGTGGGAACTACTCCGGAGTTACTTTTCCCTACTCCTCAAATTTACAGTAAACACATGTACAGAAAACTCCTCACATCTTTGCTCATGCATTGTTTAACGGTGGTCACTTCAGATCTTACTCCTGTTACACTGCAATTATTTTGTTGGTAACGGTTCGAAAAGTAAAACCGATCGAGGTAAGTGAATGTTAACTCTCATGCTGCACATTCTGAAGGTCGGGTGATCATATCCCCCTTCGGCCATTCTCATGGTTTCCTGTAACCACTCCAGGTGAATGTCGGAATGGTTCTTTAACAAAGCCATGTCCGATTTTCTTTGCCACGGGTCCTATACCTCTTCTAGTAACCTCGTCACCAACGAGGCGTAAGGCCGTAGGCATTTCGGTATTGGCTAAACACACATGTCTTAGGTAACAGTGGCCACTGATTTTACATTTGTAAATCGGGACTTAAGTTTAAATGTCCCCAGCAGACGCCACGGAGAAACGAGTGTAAGGACAAGCTCTGATTAATTATTTCTGTCAGGTTTATATTAGGAACTGTAATTTTTCTTTATGTACTTGCAGGATTTTGGAGAAAGGTACAGTATTGTTGCAAAAATTCGATTTACATTACTTTGTGGACTCCGAAAACCATTAACGATTCTCTATATGCATTTCCATGGCAGATTCTTCTGAATAGGACAATTCGTATTATAACGAACAGATTTCACACACCAGTTCTTAGTAGTTGTGGTGTATTTGAGATAACTTTACAGCTGTTTTCTGTTTAGTATATTCATAAGTGCACATGTGACCTTTCAATGATTCAACATTGCATCCATCCATGTGTCTATTAAAAATCGAACGGATTGTATTGAAAACATTCTTCACTCGAACGTTAAGTAATTCTTCCAAGATAGTGGCTGGCATTAACGTATTAATTTGCTTACCACATTTTTCTACTTTAAAACCTTTATTTGCTTTCGGCTATTTCGTGAATACTGTCCCTTAGGCGAATTATTGAATATAAAAATTCAATTTAATAGACATTCTAAGAACTTTATTGAGTTATGAAGTTTTTTGTTATCGGTTTTGCTCTGAATTTGAAAATTTAAGACCCTTTAAAAAATAATCCAAATTTCTATGTTGAATGGCATAGAATTAATTACACAAATTAAAATAATAGCTATTTTGTACGGAAGAAATACCACTTCTGCTTGTGGTAAAGACTAGTAAATCCAAATTCAACCGAGCACGAATGAAATAATGTAGAAACGTGATTGAGATGAAGAATTCATAGAAGGTAACTGTGGCTGAAATCATCGCTGGTAACAGACGCATGATAGCATTTTGAAGTGCGACAAGTAAACAGGAGAGAGTCTTATTAGCTGCGACGGAAGGAAGTCGTTAACAGTCGCACGATACCGTTTAGCACCTAAGATGTAAATAGTGAGCAAAGAACTTTGAGATAAGTGAAGCATATCTGATACAACTGACGGAGACTAAATCTGCAACATCATTAAACAATGGAAAGCAATAATTCGTAACTAAACTAAACATTTTCACTAAGATAGATATTAGATCTGCACATCACACACGAGTTGAAATATCACTTATTTTTTCGCCACCAGAAAAAAAAGTTTTAAATTTTTATCAAATTTCCAATTAATACAAAATCCTTTCCTTTAAGGAAAATTTTAGTGGTGTAGGAACGCATGATCCGGCACTTTGCTTGTTTGCATTAAAACACTTCCATAAACAATGTGATCAGTTATAGCGTGCCTGGGTTTAGAACTTAGAACTTATTTCCGGTATGCTCGCCTACTGATTACAGGTATTAGTTGATTTAATTGCCATATAGACGAATGCTGCGACGTTATATAATGTGTAAAATCTACTCAAACACAAAATTCACGATGAGAAACAACTGTAGGTGCTCTAGCAAATTTTGAAAGTTATGGACAAAATAAGTTCAGAAGAAAGAAATGATAAATTTTCGTTAAAAATAAAAGACTGGTACTTTTAGTAATAAAATTTCATTTAGCTGCGAGATCACGGCTCAAGCAACTTCGTATTTTACAGTCTTACAGCACACCTAAATTGGTAACCACAATCTCCTCCATGCGATTTGAGACATTGAGGAACATTGAATGTGTTTGCCGTCGAGTTTTGTTGTGTGACCGAGTTCAGCGAGTGAGTGTTTGACGCTCGGGCCTGACACTCGAAAGGACATGGGTTCGATTTACTGCCATCCAGATTTCGTTTTTCCAGGGTTACCCTAAATCTCTCCCTGCGAATGCTGGGTTTGATTTTTTAAAAGGTCATGATGAAATGCCTCTCCGTTCCTTTATGCAAATCCTCTCCCATTTCTAATGACCTCTACGTCAAGAAACCATAAATTCCTATAACAAAATAAAAAAAGTCTGATTGGTCTACTTTTTAGAAGTGACGTTTCATTGTGGCTTTATGGAGTAATGTAGTTGATGCACAGTAGCCCTCGTGGAGTTGCTGAAGAGCTGTGGGCGGTCTGTAGGCAGGGCAGTCTCTCTGAGGTGGGTCACGGCACAGTTAGACTCAGGCGGGCCGGGTTACGGTACCCGCCGCTAGCGAGGACACCAGCACCTCGGCGCCTACGCCGCAGGCAACCTGCTGCGCAAACAACTCCAACGCCTTAGTGCGTAATGTAGCTCATACGCTATGTTCTTTAATTAACTTCAGTCTTGCAAGTTGTGGTCTTATTTAGGCACCAATATTTTCATCTGAAAAATGTTTACCAAGTGTGGTGAGATATCTAGATATGATTCATGTTTTTGTTTTCCTCACGTACGATTCGAGGAAATGAAAGTTATGCACTAATTATTCAAATTTATTTTCGTCAGAGATTTTACTAATCATTTTTTGCTTTTTAATTTCTGAAGAGCAGACATTATAATCTTTTTAATGTAAAACAATCATGCATTTAAGATTAAATCCGTAGAATCGTTATATCCGCGTTTCTACCACCATGTTTGGGAACGTAAACGAAAAGCTTTGGTAAATATGCCAAATATACCAGCGCATACGTTGACACTAAACCTTGTGTGAAATAGTCTTCGTAGGTGATGAAGGACACATTATAGTTTTAACATTCTTAAATCATCTAACACTGATCTTTGGAAATAAATATGCGCCTACATTTAAGATTCGAATCACAGCAACACATATTTAATTGAGAATCGAAGTTTCTCCTGGCGAAACAATATTAGTCATTGGATTTATGTGCGGAGTCGTTTTCCGTTATCCGAGTAATGTTTCCGCATCAAACTAACCAACCTTCTTCTGCACAAAGGAGAAATTTCAAGTGGCTTGAGGATGAAAATTCAGTGTTTGTGCTCATGATGTTATTTTATGCAACTCCTACTATTTCATTTAATATCTGATAGTTATTTGTCATGTTACACAGATGTATTCAATGCAGGTTTATCTCCCATCTTTCATTGTTCATCATAACAGCTATTAATTTAACATATAATAACTTTTTTTTGTCATCAGTCTTTCGACGGGTTTGATGCACTCCTCCATCCCTTCCTACTTTGCGCTAACCTCTTTATCTCAACAAACCCCTCACACCCTACATTACTTCCTCAATTATCTGCTTTATATACGCTAATCTCTGTCTTGCTCTACGCTTTTTACCTTCGACCGTTCCCTCCACAAACAGTTTCAGCAATCCCGTATGTCTTAAACTGTGACCCCCATCCAGTTTCTTCTTTCTGTTGGACACTGTTTCAAGCTTCTTTCCTTATCAATCATTTCCAAAACACGTTAATTTCGTAATTTATATGACCACTTAGTTTCCACCATCCTTGTATATAGCACTATATTTAAAATGCTTCAATTTTCCTTCTTTCTGGTATTCCTAAACTCCATGTTTCACTACCATGAAGTGCTGTGTTTCAGAATAGAGCTTTAAAAAGTTAGTTCTTAATCCTAGATCAATATTTGAAACTAAAAGAATTATCTTTTTCAATAAGGCTCTTTTCGCAAGCACTATTCTATTTTTAACAACATTCCTGCTTCGGCCATAAATTGTAATTTTATTTCCTAAGTAACAGATTCACTTACTTCTCCTGTTGCATCCGATTCTATTTTTGTGTTTAATCTACGATTATTGCTGTCATTCAGCTATATTTCATCGCTTTTGTGTTACTTTGGTTTATGTTTACTCCAAAATCTTCCTTCAGTATTTTGTTCATGTCATTCAGTAGCTTCTTGAGATCATCAATTTGTCCTGCGAACAGGACAATGTCATCAGCAAATCGTAACATATAGTCTTTTTCTCCTTGAATACTTATGCCACATTCAAATTTAGCTCTTCCTTCTTTTAATGTTTCCTATGGGTACAAGTTGAATTTAATAGGATACTACCACATTAATCCTTAGAAGTTGAGTGGTAACGCTCTGGCCTTGTATTTAGAAGGACGCGGGTTTGTATCCTCGTCCGGCATTTTGTTTTGGGTTTTCCATGGTTTCTCCAAATCACTCCGAGCGAATGCCAGAATGGTTCCTTTAAAAGACCATGGTCTAATCCCTTCCTTCCTCTTCTTTGCCCCCAGTCCTTTCCCGACTCTAATGACGTAGATGTCGACGATGCGTAAAGCCATTAACGAACAAAACCTTTAGTAGTGCACGGTATGACTGTCTATGCGGAAGAGAGCTTGGAAGCAGCCATATGAAAACCAACCTCAGGGCAGGCGACTGATGAATGAAGTGAAATATGAAGCAAGTGGGAGAGGTAACCTTGTGACGTCACAAGGTGTTCCGCGCGAGCGAGGAAGCGGGGGTAATCGACGATGGGACCCGACCGTGTTTGGGTTCAGCGACTCACGTTGCCCTAGGCTGCGCAGTCAAAACATACCGCCCATCTGGTCGCTGCTTGCGTAGATCTTATCTGGGGGACCTCCCGGAGTTTATGAATGGAGCGGACAGCCGTTATCGGTCCAGTTTTATGGGCCACACACAAATTAACGAAACGCCTGTGTCCCGTTACACAAGCCTGCCGAGATTTACGCCGATGTGTCGTTATGCAATATCTTATCGCCAGTCCGGGAACTGGTCTCTGCGATCGTGCTGTGCGGTCCAATAAAACGTAACGCCGTGAAAAACGACGATCGCGACGCAACTGCCTCGTCATCGCGAAATCGTGTCGGAGCTTTAAGTGATCCCCCATTCAGAGCTAATTAGCTGCATGTTTAATGATACAGATAGGCCGTCAGTACTGATATGTCTTGATGTGCGGGACAGTCAAAACAAACATTATTCTTGCAGTCAGGTTGAGGATTACGTGAGACTAGTATGTCATTATCTCCTAACCTTGTCTGATATCTTGTTTTGTAAAGTAATTGAATTATTAGCCATGTTAACACTTATAATTACTTCAAGATTTACCTTTCGCTTTATTTATCTGTCACATTCACTTCCTTATACATCCAGTTATTACATTCATATGTTCGTATTGCCACTTAAAGACACAAACATACATCACATGTAATCGTAGGCTTCCGCGGCCAGAGTCAGTTGATTTTTGGCTGTCCGGGTGGCGCCGCGTCTTGTTTCTTGTAGCCGACGTTTCGGCCCTCATTCTGTCGTCTTGTTCCAGAGCAGTTCTCAAAATATATCACTTGTCTTTCCACTAATTACTAAGTACAGTCATGTACGCCGTGTTTAAAACCAGATACCTGCGTGTTACTAGACTTTATCTTAGAGGCCACTTAGTTAGGTTCATTGTGGTGTATTAGCATACAGATTTTATTCTGTAAATACAGCTTCTGGTCATATGAACTTATTCTAAAGCAATACGTCTACGTTAAACACTTCGATACTTTTTTTCAGAAATCGCTCCAGGCGAGTGCAGGGATGGATCATTCGAAAGGCCATCGCCGAATTAACTGCCACCAGTCCTTAACCACTCTAATGACCTATACAGCCGTAAGAAAATTAAATAATACTATTACCCCTTTGCTACTTCCGGATAATGTACAAACTTCTAGCCTTTTCTCTGATAGAATTTAGTCAACATAACCTTTATTGGGTGAAAGCACATATTGTAATGGTTGGGGGTTTTGTTGGGTCTTAATTACCATTATTATGATTTATTTGTATATTTATTAAATTGAATATTAATTGCGAAAAAGGTGAGAAATTAATTTGTAACTATTTGTAAATCTAAATGTGTCATAAATCGACAGTTTATTTTAACATCAGAATGACCAAACGGACGGAAGGTGTATTTACTTTTAAAATGAAATAAACAATTAAAAAATTATTGATAAATACAACACCTCGTCCTACAAGAATGGTCGTTATGCTATGAAGTTGATTTTACTGTGAAACACTGAAAAGCATATTATTTTTTTGAAAAAAAAAACATTACTTTACAATACAATATAATTGGTATCCAGTTGAGTTTACAAAAGGCACCACATAACAAAAATATAAAATCTTTGCAAAATGGACACGCAATAGAATGTGGTCCTAATGATTACCATTAAATTACTCAATTCAATATTCAAGGTAACGTAATTGTTTCTGAAGCCTAAAATAGGCGCGCGACTAATGTTTTCAGCTAAGTATTTATTGTCCGGTAGTGAAACACTTATCAGGTGGAGCTATCCACTCAGTGGCATCATTTGGGTGGCCTCTTCGAGAAAATTATCCATGCGCAAACACTCGTCGTTAAAGTTCGAGGAAATGTTATTACCCTGAAATAGTGTGCCGGCCTCGAAGTCGCCAACTCCTCAATCGTCTTCACCCACACAGCACCTTCAAACTCAAAGCCTGGTCGCTTATTGCTGTAAGCTGCCAGCTTGGTAACTCGACCAGCCAAGACACCGCTCGAGAACCAAGTCCACGATTTCTGTCGTCACAGCTCCGATGTCGATACTTCCCCTTCCAAACTTCTCTTCTCTCGTCCAATCGCCAGCCGGATACCCTCCACATGTCGACAGAATTGTACGCACAAAATGATAACAAATTCTTAACCAATTGCTGATTGGAGGAAACATTCTTTCTCTCCCAGATGCACACGGGAAATTTGCCGCCACCTTTATCGTGATTGGCGCGATGACCTCGAGTTATTCCGTCGAAATTCGCTGCTGTTCGTAAATACTGCGCCAGACACCAGTTTGCTATAAATCTACACAGATTGGCATGTTAAGCCAAGAGTGTCTTTCAGCTAAAAGGGTTGGAGACGCTGACCACCCGGCTTGAGAGACATTCATCCCATCCCCTTTGTGTGTTGACAAGGAGAGAAGGGTGCGAAAATTGTCATCCCCGAATTGTTCCGTTATGCGTCAAGGCGACCACACTTTCGCACACACCATACATGTGTCGCTATCTATCCCGTCGTAACCGATATTAATACATTGTTAAACAATTGTATGATAGGCGCAAGGGCCATGATTACAATATCATGCCACAAAATAATTTTTACAAGCCGTTTCAAGATCAGCGCGAGGGAAAAAGTGATGAGAAGGGGTGTCCGTTGAGTCTGAAGTCAATCAAGCGATGAAGTTACTATTTATAGGTTATCTACGCTTTAGTTAAACGATTTGTATAGCACTAGTAACTTTAATTAACCCGCCCCGTTGGCTCAGCTGGTTTCGGCACCTGACACGGAGTTAGCAAGCTAGAGTCCTGCCGGAGGACAGACTTTCGTTATCAAGACTTGGGCAGAAGGGTAGGAGACGAGGTGGTGCATTAAAGTACTGGGCTCAGTTTCAAACTTCTCCGCAGCGCATGTGTATGTAGTGAGGGCATACGATGGAAATTCTTTCGTCGGATGGGGACTCCAGGCTTGTCGGCGCTCTTGGTGTATTTAGAAAGAAAAGTCCTGGACGAGTCATCACAAGGTTTCACCCTCCCTGTTTCCATTAACTATCAATGCAAACAACACACTATAACGATATAATGGTTATATCTCTGTATTTAATGTATTTCATGTTTCAGTAAAACGAGGTTTCCACGGTGAGTAGATTGTAATTTAGCTACTGAATAATTTAAGTTGGTAGTATAAGATTTTATGTTAGCAGTTGGTAACGCGGCCTCTGTAGCAGTCGCAATAAGCCGGCAAAATGTGTGTGAAGTGATAATGGTCATAAGACATGAGGATTGTTAGAATTAACGCCTCTGAGAGGCGAATAACAAAATTTAGTGATGTATTTGTTCTTGTGATTTTGTAATAGTGTTTACTGAAGAGTTAATATTGTAAAAGCTTGAGAGAAAACTTACTACGAAATATATATCGTGAATAATACCGAAAGTGGATTTTTTTTAGATCATTAATTTCAAACTGTTCCCATCAGTAATTGAAGTTTCATGTTTAACTATTAAATTTCGTGTAATGTGGGCTTTCGTCAAAGACACCATGGCCAAATGGTTTATTAAAATCTACGACGTGCCCGCCCTTGCGGTAATATGTTGAGTAGCTTGCAAATGGCTCACCAAATGTTGTCTAACTTGAATGGAAAGAAGAAGATACGAAGACACCAAGGGTTTAACGTTACAACTCTAAACTGAACATGCATAGTGCACACGTCATAGTCATCAACGCTAAACAATAACACGTCCTTACACTTCCATAACTGCCAAGGTACGAGGAAACTACTGTAGCTAAATTTCCCTAGCAAGCTTTAGCGCGTAAGCGTTTTGCTGATTATATCCGTATCTCGTATATCACCTCCAGTGGAAATATTCCGACGACGAATAAATAATCATTTCATAATAATGGCTTCCATCAGTACCAATTTCTCCCATTCATCTGTCCACCAAAGATATTGCTTCACGCCACTGGTAACTTCTTTGACCCTATTAACTAAGGTTTTCAGAGTTAATGATGCACTATATGACGCTATATGAACAGAAATGTGTTTACAATAATGGTCTTAATTCTAAGTAAGGATAATGTACTGTAACAGCACTCAAACCTAAAATTAAATGGACGCTCCAATATCCGGTCATCTGGGATTTGTGAAGACCCTGGACCGAATCAGACGCAGGTATTACTGGAAGGGTCTCTACCGATCTGTCAAGCATTATGTGAGTCACTGTAAAGAGTGCCAGCGACGGAAACATGTGCCGCAATTACCTCCAGGTCATCTAGTACCAATTCCACCTGCAGCAGTTCCATTCCACCGAATTGGGATCGACCTTTTGGGGAGGTTCCCGAAGTCGACAACCGGTAACCGATGGATAATAGTCTGCACCGACTACCTCACGCGCTACGCTGTCACCAAACCTGTGCCGACTGCAGAAGCTCCAGAGGTTGCAAAATTTCTAGTAGAAGACATTATTTTGAAGCATGGAGCACCACGTGTGATGATATCCGATCGTGGAAAGGTATTCCAGTCAAGACTAGTATCAGAGGTCATGTCAAGATGCGACGTTGTCCACAGGATGACAACTGCATACCACCCTCAGACAAACGGTCTCACAGAACGCTTCAACAAGACATTAGCCGATATGCTGTCGATGTATGTGGATGTTGAGCAGAAGGATTGGGATACAATACTGCCAGTGGTCACATTTGCTTATAATACAGCAAGGCAAGATACGACAGGCTTCACTCCGTTTTTTCTGCTCCATGGCCGTGAAGCTGAGACCACAATGGATACGCTGTTCCCATTCCAGCCGGACGACACTCAGGATGACTATATAAAACAGCTCATTACCAGGGTCGAAGAAGCAAGACAGCTGGCTCGCATACGAACACTGGCCACCCAGGAGAGGGACCGTCAGCGGTATGACGGCAAGCACCGACCTGTTGCGTACAACCCAGGAGATCTCGTATGGATTTTTACCCCTGTCCGGAAGGTTGGGCTATCAGAAAAGTTACTGAAGCGGTACTTTGGTCCGTATCGTGTCATACGCCGCCGGTCAGACGTCACATACGAAGTCGAGGATTATGAGCCGTCTTCGAAACGACGAAAGCGAAGGGACATTGTTCACGTCCTCCGCATGAAGCCTTACTACAATCCTGACGAGCAGCTAGGCACAACCAGCTTCTTGTTCAAGGACTCTGAGGACGGGTTGGATACTGAGGAAGTCGGACAGGAAGATAATAGTACAAACAGGAGGGGCCCTCCAGAACTGCCATACAGAGGACCCACGACAAGATCAAGATCCAGGACACTTCAGCGTGCCCCAAAAGAAATCTAACAGCGGGACGCTGTTTTCTTCAGGAGAGGGAGCAATGCCGCATGAACGCCAGTGTACCGTCTGCCAGCATGGCGCAGCGGGTAGCGTCACGAATTGCGGTACCGAAGGTCGCCGGTTCAATCCCGCCCACTGACAAAAATTATTTAATTCTGTTTATTATTTCCAGAAGATTCTACATGTTTCCTAAGGTCACTTGTAACTTCTACACATTTCATTTGTTAACTACTCTTGTAATCTCTAGTACGTTCTATCTGTGTATAAATAGAAGAGCATTCTGCCCAAGAGGCAGTCAGTGCTGCGTGTATGTTTGAGTTCTCAATAAACCTGTTCTCAGTTTAAGTGCTGTGTTCATTGACAAGTAACCTTCGAATTCACACCTGCCTCTTCATGTTCCATGTGCACGAATCCATAATTCTTCACCACATCACACTCCACTACTTTCCCATATTTTTCAAACAAAGGTTTGATGTCATCAACTGTTGTTTTGTCAGCTAAATTTCCAATAAATATTTTAAAAGTTCCTACACTACTGAAGCCAGGCATTGTCTTGCAATTCTGTAATCAGTTCACAGTAACAAGATCCGGAATTAAAAAATTCAATAATCCTTCGGTCAAACACAACGATGCCGCAATTCCACGACGAGCAGTCACAAATTATCCCCAAGGGAATGTGCATAGGGACAGCTGAACCAGTCCAGGAGGGCGAGCTCAACGTCATTAACGAAGATCCATGCTCTGTTACTAGTACCGACAACACGCTGGAGGAAACAACTATGGAACTGCCAATAGGGTCCGGCCTGACCAAGGAACAACACCACCGGGTGTTAGCTATACTACGCCAATTCTCTGGTGTATTCACACCCCAGCAAAAAAAAGGTCAGACGAAACGGCCCACGATAAAGCATCGTATCAATACTGGGGATCATCCGCCCATTAGCCAGCGCTCGTACCGATTGTCACCAGTCGAAAGGCGAATAATTCGAGAGGAAGTGGAGAAGATGTTGCATAATGACATTATTCAACCTTCGGAGAGTCCTTGGTCATCTCCGGTGGTCCTCGTAAAGAAGAAGGATGGTACGTGGCGATTCTGTGTCGACTATCGGCGGCTGAACAAAATCACAAAGAAAGATGTCTACCCAGCATCTCCACCAAACTATGTCGCGTTGCAACCGGGGCAGGTGTGAATTCGAAGGTTACTTGTCAATGAACACAGCACTTAAACTGAGAACAGGTTTATTGAGAACTCAAACATACACGCAGCACTGACTGCCTCTTGGGCAGAATGCTCTTCTATTTATACACAGATAGAACGTACTAGAGATTACAAGAGTAGTTAACAAATGAAATGTGTAGAAGTTACAAGTGACCTTAGGAAACATGTAGAATCTTCTGGAAATAATAAACAGAATTAAATAATTTTTGTCAGTGGGCGGGATTGAACCGGCGACCTTCGGTACCGCAATTCGTGACGCTACCCGCTGCGCCATGCTGGCAGACGGTACACTGGCGTTCATGCGGCAGTATTTTATGAAGCACTTATAGTAAGCTAGAGTTTGGTTGAATATGATCTGGTAGGTTTGTTTTGCAATTTCCTGTAAATCAGTGTATATAGACTTTGTTTTATGAAAAGAAATTATTTAAAGGCCATTTAATATGTTTAAGAACAGAATTGTGCAAGAGAATTGCTCAAATGTTCGTAATTCCAAGTATTAATACAAGTTACGATGTCTAAAGGACAATTTGCTACAGTTTAAAATGATTTCTGTAGATAATTTTGTGTTTAAGTATCTTTAATTTTAATTTCTGACCATTTTGTAATGATGGTAAATGATTATGTATTAATTGTGACTGTTTTTAATATGTTTCAATTGTTTAAGTATTCTTAATGTTCGAGGATTATTTGTCGGAATCTTTTGAAGTGTTCTAGAAATTTCGATGTAGCTTATATAAATCAAACATCCGAGACAGAGTTAGTTTTTCGGCAAAGTTTTCACCGACCCAAATTACGACGGCCAAGAACTGTATTGTCTGTTGAAGAAGTGGTGTATACAATCGCAGGATTATATGTATGTATGTAACCAGCATCTTTGACGTCGTGTTTTATTTGAAAATAAAAACAAATGTTAAACTGAACTATATCGTGGACTGATTATTTATCATATTAATTAAACAACGAACGATCTAATAGTACCTTTCACTTGGAGAAGTAACTCTTTCCAGGGAAGCTACCAAGCCTGGATCACTGGTAGTGGATATAATCACCAGCAAGTTCCATTGTAATTAACAGAAGTACTGTAAGAAGAATTTTACGATACATGTTATGCTGCCATCCCTAACGGATAGTAACTGGCTTTCTGTTGCTCACTGTATTTTATATTTACCATCCTAGTTTGCAGTTCATTACTTGATTAAATTTTACGCAATGTAAGCTTGTCTTAGTTTCCATCCTGATGTTGTTCGTATAGCCCCGAATGGAAAGAGACAGTAATGCCAAACTCAATGGTTGTGTCTTTGACATATTAAACATAATTGTTTCACAACGATATCATTGTGGTCTTATCTATGCAGGAGATTTAAAAAGCATACGTCATTTATTCACAAGCAAATGACAAATCTAAAGACTCATTTTCAACGAATTGATGACAGATGATTCGGATCGTGCTAGCTGATCGGCGTGTCACTTAACCATCAGGTTGGTAGAGTCGTCCTAAATTCCGATATATGTGTAACTGAACTCTGGAAATTGATGATGGGAATGGATGTTCACACTTAAAATAATACTCTCAAACTCACACAAATACAGACGTACGGGTATTATGCAGAAAATTTTAACACAATATGTAGAGTATAACACATATGAGAGATAACACATTTGAACAATATTTGGCTTAGGAATTTACACGAAGTTTGTAAGTGATATACATTTCGCAATGAAAGTGATTAGGGATATCTACTTTCATAACAACCTGGTGTGTGGTGGATAGTATGATGGTCAGTTACAAAATTTCCTTAATAGGATTACTACAGAACTAATCAACTGACGTTGATAATACTCACATTTCGGTTTTTACTAGTTTACTAAAGAATCAAATAGTATTATAGTTCGGCTTATTCCATCTGAAACTGACTACCTCAACGTAAATGCAACTGCCACAGCTTTACTCTTCATCACTTATGAAATATTGGCTGTAAACGAGCTAGGTCAACAGCTGTTCCCCCCTCTCCCGCTTCTACAGTCTGACAGCTGACATCATTTCTATCACTCCAGTGTTGTGGCTTCACAGAATTACGTAACTACCGTAAACAGTAGGTACCTCCTGCAAGTTTGAATGAGTTGCACAACACGTGTTTGTCAGTGGGGAGCCAGGATTGTCTTTCGACATATTAGCTCTGACTGACTCATCCCAGCGCTTTATCTCCACGCCAACGCCTTGGCACTGACCATAACTTCCTTGATTTTCCTCGATTGCTTTTCTTCCAGATGTGGGACTGCTCTACCAACCGCACGGCAGATATCATTGTAACGTGAGTTCTTTATGGATTTATCAAACCAAACTGTTTTGGGAGATTCCACATTGATACGCTCACATACTTTAAAACATATGTTATTACAAGGACCACTTAAAAAATACAGTCATTTTCTAAAAACTTTAAACAAACTAGTAATGAGAGCGTGGATGAGTCGCAAGTATAGACTAAGCATCATTTATTTCAACAGAAGAAATCTTAGTAATTATAACACACTGCAGTTTTGATATAATTAAGAAATAATTAGTAAAAAGTAGTTGCTTCATAAAACACTGAAAAAAAATCGCTGGAGTTCTCAGTCATACCATGCAGACAGTAGTGAATATTCTAAAGATATAAGCCAGCTAATATAAGTAACGATTCCAAGCTGTTCTTCTAGTGGATTAATGTTCTCTTGAGATGGTGATGAGCAAGAAATGGTGACATGCTTGATTTTCTGAAGGATTCAATTTGGAATTTCAGTCCGGTAGTTCCAATTTCGGTTTCCAAAATACATTTCTGAAATCCCGGACCGTAGCCTTGGTGTTAAACGAATTAGTTTTTTTCCTTACTATTGGCGGCAAATCATTAAAAAATCCACTCCTTTCCATTGAAATGTCTGAATAGGTGAGTGTAAAATGATCGATAATGCATCTGCATTGCATCATCTTTCTTTGTTTTTATTTTTAGTTTCTCCGTGGGTCGTACCTAGCATATTTCACAGCTTTCTTGTATCACCATATGGAAATAAATAAAGCAAAAAAAACTTGTGCGTATGGTCTAAAATGCATTCATATATCACTGACACGTTTCTTGAGCCAACTCCTGGCAGCTCCACTAAAGAAGACAGGCGCCAGATGACATTGCTAAGCCATTTTTAGTGCACGACAATTATGACACTATATGCCTCAAATTATTTCCCCATTTTTAACGGAACGGTATATTTTTAGCGTACCGGTTAGCTGCTTCAAATTCATAACTTCAGTCTGACTTCACTTAGGATTTCTAAATAAACACAGTGAAACTGTTAGGTCATCTATTTATGGGAGTGGCAGTAAGGTTCAGTATATTCCATGATTACCAGGACTGATTACATTTTTACATTTATCAAGAAAAGATATTTTAGCTGTCTTATGAATTTGGCAAACAGGTCAGAACTTTGACTCGCATGCAGTGCTTTATCTGCTTTCGGTTACGAATGTCTGATGAAACACTGCGCGTTGTAAGGAGAAATGTGGAGAGACGTAGTTTAACTACGAAAACATACCATGACGCTGGCGTCTCATTTAATTCTGCGAAACATATATGGCTACAATTTCGCTTGTAAGAATTAGAACCGACGAACTAAAACCTAACTTCGTGCTTAGTACATACTATGTAATTATGGCACTGGAGTTTGACCACCCTCACATTTGCATTCAAAAAGTAATATTAACACGTAAATAGCCTTTTTACATTATATTTTCCAATAAACTGTATCTCTCTTTATTTATCGACCATTTCTAAGGTTTCAGTCGATAGAAATACACGACGAAGAAATTTTTTTGTTATTGTGGAAAGTAAGATGCAAGCTGATTTGCTACAAAAATCATAATAGTTCTGCGAGGTCTTAATGATCGAATGTCAATGTTTCTACTGGCTGCTTAGTATGCGTCTATCTTAGCTGTCTATCCTACCCCACCCTATAACAAAAACAACAAAAAATTACGTTTAATTCAAACCATACTTTTATTCCAACTTATTTCATTTACATAAAGATAGCATTGCCACAGGTGAAGTACAAGTTAAGTACCAGTTATAATCTCAGTCAAGACAAGGATTCGAACCAGAAACTTTCAACGCAAAGTGAACCATCTCAACACGTAGCTAACAGATCTCTTTGAAATACAAAATAAATAAGAACTGAGTAACGTGCTAGGTCTCTATGTAGTAATGACATAATGTTCTGAAGAATGTCATCATTATCCAACGCGTGGATAGTACTACCTGAATCTTTATATTCTCAAACGTTTCGAGACAGTCCATCAATTTACTGTTCCTCTGTGGTCCATTTGATCCATTTTTTCTCTGGCCTCTTCTTAAATTCTATAATCGACCTGCACTTTTGTCTATACCGTGGTTTCTTTCGCTTTCAGCGCCTCTTTCCTGGTATCTCCTCTTTTCTCTTTCTCTTTATGTTTATCCTCCAAACGATTCTTCACCTCCGCATCTCTTCCAGTTATCGCTTTGTCTGTTCGAGTTACTTCTGCTTCAATTCTCAGATGTTTCATACCCACTACCTGTTGATTTGTCCCTTTACTTCATATATCATCACCCATCTTTTTGCACTATACAACGGGTTCGGCAGAAAATATGTCCTTCAGATAATTTATTTTAGTATTGAGATGTGGAGCAGGATGAACGTTAGTGCTTGTTGTCATTAATCAACGGCAGCAAAATATGACTCCCGTGTAACCGATTGACGCAAAATTTCACCTGTTATTGACTTGTTCGGCGAATATTTTAACTATTAACAGTTATCGTGAACAATATTGTCGAGATCGTGGTCATGAAACAGCATGATAAAGTAGAGAACACCAAACCCGCGCAACGAGAAATCGTGTTGTAGACGGCTAGAATTGGAGGGATCTACTTTGCGTCCGCACTGCCTTGTTATCAGGCCAGCAGTCCACGGGTCAAGGGTCGAACGGCCGCGAGCAGATAGGAGTTGAGCAGGCACGCGTAGTCGCCACAGCAACAGGGGCCTCACAAGGGAAAACAGACCAACACGTCTCCCGTTACCTTATTCTCGCGGAAAGTCGCTTTTCGTCTCCTAAACATGTTTTTCTGTCAGTTAGCCACTAAAAATCTATCAAATAATAACCAGAATCCATATGATCCCTAATTCATCCCTCAATTGCATATTTATTTATTTTTAAACAAACTTTGAAACATTCATAAATAAATCGTGGTCGTGTCAACCAGAGTCTAATGCTTATATTATTTAGCAACAAAAATTGTACTCGATTTCCGTTCGAAGATAAACCAAAACATGAACATTATTTAAAGTATATTTCCTTTGCCGTCAGTTTTTCTGTTTTCGTTTTCTTTTTTTAATTTTTTTGATGCAAGCTTGTCTCTCTTACTACACAGAGGTACTCTTTTAGTCTTGGCTTATTACGTGCTCAGTCATCTGATTCTTACAACCTTTACTATCCTCTACATTTCACTTGTTCCTTTAACTAAAAAAAATTTTAATTGATCCCAAAATTCTTGAATTATGACCTATTATCTTGGCACATTGTTCTGCGCTTCTCTGTCAAAAATTTACTTCCTCGTCCATCATTAACAGTTTACTATTTCGTACTTTGTCTGTACACTCAAATTTCAACTCTCTTTTATTGCACCACATTTCGAAAGCTTTAATTTTCCTACATTCTGGTATTCCTAAACTTCAACGTCACTTCGGCAAGGTGCCGTGCAAACAAATTTATTTTCTGGGTAGGTGTCAATATATGATATAAAGGGTTTCTGCCTGTAAATAAAGAATGTTCTTTTTTCAAGCTCTACTATGCTTTTAAAATCTTTTTTACTACGGCCACACTGCCAGCGAGGCGTCTGGTTCATATTTTTTAAAGTAAAACATTGTCCAAGTTCGTTAGAAGTGGTATAAAATTTTTTTTTACCGCTGCAATGCAATGCGACTGAGAGGAGATTCCATCTTTCGTGAGTGCATATTAATTTTATTTTAGCAAACAATTTAATGATACCTGTTTCATCGGTTGTCATAAATCTCATGTTACAGTTAATAACAGTTACAAACGGAGATAAATTTATCATATTTTGGATAGTGAAAGTCTGAATTAGAAATTTGCGCCTTCTCCGTACTAGTTTCTGTCGGTCTCCAGTTCTCTCATTCCACGTATTTCACGTTAAGCTATAGGTATCCTATACTCGGTAGGATTATGGTTAGGATAGACAGCTACCACAGAGCGGAATTTCGCAGCTGGCAAGAAACTTTACCACCAGGTCATAAAGAACACAGGAAAGCACGTTACTGCGTTGGGGTGTGGTGGGACCGATCCACAAATCCCATAAAAATTTTGGTGTAAGAATCAAATTTATTTTCTTCGGCAGTAACATCTTCAGACAGGACCTTGATTCAATTTTCTTGAAATAGTGAAACCTATTGCGTTTCTCGCTCACGCTTAAAATCAGTCTCGTCGTACAGAAAGGATAACCTTAATTTTTTTCCGCATCGCATAGTATATTTGCTCCCTTATCAAGCATTTCAATAGTAAATATCCTGAGGACAATCCTACTTGTTTTAAATAGCGTTCTTCGGAACAAATAGATTAAAAATCTCCAATACTAGGTGCTGTCGGACGGCCTGCAAAAATAGAAACGTCAAATAACGATGTTGAATGAATGCGTGGCATTTCTAAAACGGTTGATCTGTGGTGGTTGTAAATTATCAAACTGACAGATAGTTTTAAAATTTATGTGCTAATGCGTTATCAAACCTGTTACTCATCTTATCATCTACAGATTTTTCTTTCGTTACAGTTTTCAGCGTTACAATACCGTCTAATGTTGGGTTGTCTAAATGTGATTGCTTTTTGTTTCCTATCTTTATTTCTTTTTTGGTTGAAATTCTATTTTTTTTTATTTTTACTACCTTGGTATGTACCTCAGGATTAAATACATTGCTTGCTACGAGTTTTCAAATTTTTGATTTATAATGTAGTGCATGTCTATATGGGGGTCATTTGGTGAAATCTGGTCCCGGAAGTTGTTAGACAGTTACTCAGCTTACACATTACGTTCTACAATTCAGAAAAACTTTATATGGTAAGGAGTCCTTTCGTTATCGAAATTTCTATTCGGTTTGTTTGAATGAATTGGGTCTCGTCGCTCAGTTGTATTGTACTAAGATTCAAACACAACTGGTAAACGTAAACGGCGTATATAATGTTCAGGACAGGGATTCGGAAGGGATATTAGGATGTATTCCTAAAA
This sequence comes from Vandiemenella viatica, assembly GCA_031002005.1. Lineage (NCBI taxonomy): Eukaryota > Metazoa > Arthropoda > Insecta > Orthoptera > Morabidae > Vandiemenella > Vandiemenella viatica. The sequence goes on along the minus strand of JARYHS010011408.1, from coordinate 126,137,744 downwards.
GTCGATTCTTGATAATTTGCAGCAAACGCAAGCTCTACTGTGAACTGTAATTTAATTGAAGAAAGTTGTACGACGTAAAATAACCTGAGATGCCTAGGATAAGGCCATATTACTTAAAACTCTATATACAGCAGGGTGTTTCATGATTAGTTTAAATTATTTACCTACTTTTCAAGGAAATGGTCACCGTATTTTTAAGATCATAAACTATTGTAATGAAATGCACATAATTAATCCGTAACCAAACATCATCAAAATGTGAATGTTATTACAGTGAAATGAACACATGCAAACAATACTTTTCATCTAAACGTACTACATACAATTTGCCTTTTATGTGATAAGGAATGTTGATTTTTCTGTTGGGTAAAGGAATTAAATTGAAAGAATAATGTGAATATTTAAAAAGAAAATATTAAAATCGAAAAAATCTAATTAATTGAAAACTTACAGTTTGTATGAATAATTAATCATGCCAATGCAGCTGAATTTGCTTGATTTTATTTATTCCTTCAAATGCGTTTCACTTCATGCTCTTAAGCATCTTCAGCGGTTCTATCTGTTAGTGTGTATGCATGTAATTGCTTTTATGCTACAATTTACACGACTAAATTATGGTATAAATACAAGTTTACTTAAATTTCCATTGTTTTACATTTGCTTGTAGTTATACACCATTTTAAATTCCTTTTTTGCACTGCAGGTCGTTTTTCTGTATCTTTTCCATCCTCACTGCACCGGAACTGCAATATAGTGTTCCGACTTCTATCCTCCGTTATTTTGTTTACTTTAGAATGTGTAGCGCTGAGTAATGGCCTTCTGTTTTGCGCTTGTCTTATGTTTTTATTTGGTCGCTTTTGAATACATGTTTCTGATTAGTTTGATGCGTTTTGAGTGTTTCATCGTTAACTGTCTCTTTTTGTGGTTGATAGTTGTATTTCTTATTTTCTTTTGAGTTTTGTTTATAGTGTTGGATCTGTCAGGTTCGTGTAATCTTTTATTACATTCTTTCCTCCATAATGACAGAACCAACAAGAACATCACATACCTCACAGATAAAAAAGTCACCTAAATCAAGGAAATAACGCAATGAATTAATATAACATAATTTGGTTATTTCACTTTCCTGCCACCACTACCTAGCACAGATCACTGGCGTTTGTATGTGGTAGTAGCATGGTGTTTCCCCTCGTGCACAACGTCGGCCAAACGCCCATAGCTGTAAGCTGATATGGTGGTTAAAGGTGGCCGATGTAGGGCATTTTCATATTTTCACCATAAATTTTTATACTTTTTTACTGCCACAACTACATAGCGCAGACCATAGGTGTTCGTGTGTGGTAGTAGCATCGAGTCTCCCATCGTGCACTATGGTGGTTGCATGACGGTAGCTATGAGGATGTGGGAGATATGGTGATTGAAACTGGTCGACCTGGAGCACTTTCGCATTTCAACCAAAGACGTGTGTCCCCCTATGTTTCAATTTTAGGGCAACACCATCTAGCGCAGATCACTGGTATTTTTGCGTGGTAGTAGCATAAATTCACCGATCGTGCACAACGTTGGCCTAATTTCGGCAACTGTTGGGGTGTGGGAGATATGGAGGTTGAAAGCGGTCGATTAGGGACATTTTCGTATTTCGACCAAAGACTTGTGTGTCCGCATATTTCACTTTGCTGCCTCAACTGCATAGCGCAGATCACTGGTGTTTATGTGTGGTAATGGCCTTGAGTATCCCATCGTGCCTATGGTGGTTAGATGTCGATAGGTATGGCGGCGTGGGAGATATGGTGGTTTCCTATTTCCTATTTCTACCAGAGACATGTGTGTCCTTATATTTCAACTTGCAGCCAGAACTACGAAGTGCAGACCACGGGCGTTTGTGGGTGGTAGTAGCCTAGAATCTGTGGTGATTGCATGTCGGTAGCTGTGGGGATGTGGTAGATATGCTGGTTGAAAGTGGCGGGCCTGATATAAAAATAGGAAGGTGTGTACCTATTTTACACTCAACAGCCAAATCTACCCAACGCAGTCCACTGTTGATCGTGTGTGGCATTAACATCAATTCTGCCAACGTGCACCAATCACCATGGTGGTGTCATGTCGGTAGCTATGGGAGTGTGGAGGATATGATAGTTGAAATTGGTCGACGGAGGGCATTTTCATATTTCGACCAAAGACATGTGTATCCGTATATTTCACTTTGCAGCTAATAATACCCTTCGCAGACCACTGGTGTTTGTGTGCAGCATTAGCCTCGAGTCTGCCATAGTGAACTACATGTCGATAGCTGTCAATCAAAATTCTTTACGAATACGAACGAAGACGTGATCAGCAACTAATTGTAGCAAAAAATAAAATAATTGCAGGTATATAAGCTCAACAGATAGAACTGTTGTAGGTGCTTCAGATTATGAAGTGAAACGCGTTGGAAAAAAATAAATAAGAAATAAACAAATTCAATTGCATTGTCGCGACATTAATTATTGATACAAACTTATTATATCACAATCGAGGAAATGGTCCACATCTAGTTGTTAAGATACGTTCCCGTGTAAATACTTGTTTTGTCAACTACAAATCACGTATGAACCGTAGGCAGAGGTGATTATTGGTGCGGCAGACCTGTTGCACTGAATAGAACGTACGCGGTGTGTGAGAGTTGTTGACAGTGCTTAAGACGCGCGGTCGCTGGCGTTCAGTGTGGGCCGGGGATATTTCGGCCCGCGGGTGGTATTTCTGTGTGTCTATATTTGGCACTTTACGCAGGCAGCGGGCCACAAGCGGCCCGGAAGGTCGGGAAACGCGGCTCTCGCCTACCTGCGAACCCGCAAACAAGCTGCTCCACAGAAACAGCAGCTGCGGTGAAATCCCTATACCCCGTGTGTACAGTCCCCAAATGGCATCTGTTGCTCATACTAATATACTTCTTCTTTATCTCCTCAACCGTCGAGTTGGTGCATACTGTTTCTTGCAAAATCAAACTGACATAGCCAGTGATGGGAGTGTATTTACGTGATTATTGTTTCGTGTGGACGCACGTGATGTATATAAGTTCAGTACAGTGTATTTGTTTGTGATATGAACGAATGAAACATGGAAGAGGAAAATCTGGGGACCAGTGAAAACTGAAAAAATGAGAGTTTGGGTGTCGGAGGAATAAAGATCTGCACAAGAAAGAAGAAAATGAAACGATGTAAGACACGATCAGAAACAGAAGAATCAGTTTTTAGGTCACATAATGAGAATTGATAATAACGGACTCACGAAAATAATTTTCAGCCACGTTAACAAGAGTAAGAATGGCAATCGATGAAGCCAAGGAGTAAAGAAAGATATAATAGAGATCGGAATAACAGATGATATAAAACGAGATATAGCAACTTTCAGAAGATTGAAAGCGTTTCCAGGAGAATGAGAAGAAGAAATGTGATAACATATGGACTCACGAAAGGAAGAAACAGCAAAGTGAAAGGATTGGAAGAAAGAAAAGAAGCATTGAGATGAATGCAAAGGATTACTTTTCGTGGTCTTTGGATGACCAAAATCGAATAGAAGTAGAAAAAGATGGAAGAAGAGACAGGGTGAAATCTGGTGCGAATGTATCTATGTCTGCTCTTCAGAAGGACACAGAGAGGGATGCGAGGCTTAAGGTCCTCAACCGAAGGAGGAAACATCAACAATGTTGTATGTCCTATCTCCATTCTCACTACGCAGAAGTTTGGGACTTTGTTGCACAATCTGGTGATTAGGAATTGTGCATCAGCACTTCCTTGCCTATCGGCCATATAGCACCTGGACTCGAATCAGCTAACTTGTTTACAGTGTTTTCTGGAGATAAATTGTTTAGTTCAGTACTAGTTAAAATGATAACATCAAATACTATCTTCTGAGACAAGGTGAACGTATTGTGTAATATTATCATTTTTCTTCCACACACATCAGGTATTTTAAAATCTCATGTTCAGATGAGATTGAGACGAATTTGCACCTAATAGTTCATAGCATGCAAGGTTATCTCAATTATATGATAGTGATTTAAGGCTGAATTTACTTTAAAAATGAAAGACAATTATATGTTAGTAATTAATATATTATCGTTTGGCGAAAAGCAGATATCAGACCGACGCACATTTAGCCGCAGATAAAGTTCTGTCTCATCGTTTACCAGTGCTACTAAGAGCTGGAATTACTATCCCACTCAGCTTATTCACACCTTATAGCCTCTACCATAATCCGCTTACACCACAAGCCAGTTTGAATAAGTGGTCCAACAGAATCACATATATGAATGAAACTTCCTACCGAGCTTAATGAATGAGCTGTAACACTCCAAATTCCTCCCCATCCCTTCCCTCCCAGTCCTTTCCAGCCTCTAATGGCCCCGACGTCGACTAGGCGTAATGCCAAAAAAGAAACTTTCTTCGATGTTTTGAAGATATAATTTCTAGATCCAAGTAGGTTATGGTATTCCAGCCCCATTTTTAATCTCTTAGTCCAATTTCTTGTTCCTGAACGTTTTTCAGTAAATCGTCAGACAGTTTCGCGAGTTTCTTAAAGATAGTCGATGGTAACGTTGAACCACCCTCTCCTCCTCATATCCGTCGTTGTCTCTCGACTGACTGGATACTATCCTCTGTCTGTCCCGAGCTGATCGCTTCATTCAGTGTACCGATTACACTGTGCGTCCTCAGTTATCTGCTTCGCATATTCTGATCTGTCTTCCTCTACAGTTCTTCCCTATGGTTGTTACCTTTACTAACAAACTTATCGATGCGTTACGCATATGACCACTATTCTGTCTCTACTCTCTGGGAGTCTCTTCCACACTCCTTTCACCACACAGAACATGATCGTTCGATACGTTAACTGTCCACTTTTTTCAGCATCCTTCTGTAACACAAAATTTATAATGTTTCAATTTTCCATTTTTGTATTATTCATAAATTCCAAATGGCACTTCCATAAAGTGATGTATGATATACATATTAAAAAGTTATTTCTGATTTAGACTCTTAGGTCGTTGTTTGAAACTAAGACATTTATTGTTTTGGATACTGCTCCTTCTGTTATAATTATTATTAATTTAATTGCGATGGAGCTAGCGCTCCGGTGGCTATTCCCTTAGTCATTATCCATTTTTATATATTTTTTTAAAAAAATTTCTTTTATAATTGAAGTGTTAAATTCCTCCCCCATTTACTTTTCCAATTTACAAATTTTAATTTTACATTTCTTAAGCGTTTTTGATAAATTTCTCATCACTTCATTTGGCAATTTGTTCCAAACCCTGACACCGTTACCAACAAAAGAAAATTTGTCCACTCCCTTATGCATGAAATAGAGCGCCAGTATGTGGTCATGGTCTCCTTTCCCCTTCCATACACCATTCCTAATTTTTGACCAAAATCCCTCCAAGCCCCTTCCCAACATGTGCCTTGTATATTTCCAGCACTCTCTTCATCCTCCTCCTTGTTAGTACAATTCGCCTCTTGAGAACGTCGCTGCATCGGCCATGAGTTCTAATTTTAATTTCTGAATAGCAGAAATCTCTTACTTCTTCTGCCACATCCGATCCTATTTATATAACCACGCTACTCTTACAGATATTTATGGTATGTTTCATATCTTTTGGTTTAATAGTCAAAACTTTTGTCCCACTATTTAATTCATACCATTCATTAAATTGTTAATATCCTGTTAACCGTACAATGTTAAAAGCAACTCAGAACATACTAATTGCTTATCTTTGTACACTTATTACACATTCAAATTTCTTTCACTTCCTTCATAAATTCATATATATGTATATATTTTTTTTTTTTACTTGTTGCTTTACGCCTCGTCGACGGCTAAGGTCGTTAGAGGCGGGATGGGACCGGGGGACAAGGAACGGGAAGGAATTCGGCCATGGCCTTTTTGAAGGAAGCATCCCGGCATTCGCCTCGAGTGATTTGGGGAAACCATGGAAAACCCAAATCTGGATGCCCGGACGGGGATTCGAACCCGCGTCCTTCCGAATGGGAGGCTAGAACGTTAACTGTTCACCCACCACTTTCGGTCATAAATTTCTCTGCCGATACATTCAACTTGAATGTTAGTTGGGGTAAGCATACTTTCCTCGCTCCCTATCTAGCTGATCCTTGTATCTAGCTATTCCCTACTTTAATTATTGCGACCCGATTCATACATGGACCGTAAATTACTTTGCAATCTCGATGATTTACCTAAGCCTTAAAATTTTCTTGTCCCGTCCAACATTATTAAACCACAAACACCATAACGTGCCATTGCTTTTATTGATCATTCTTTCACTTATTTTGTCGTATAAGCTACCAGGTTGCTTCTTTTTTCTCTTTTGATTATTTCGCTCTCTAGTGCGTTCTGTTTCTTCTACAGTGGAATTCCCTGCACTGCTTTCTTCTTAGACCTGCCTTCACAGTCCATAAAAATTTCTGTTTCAAGCGAGGTTCTTTTAGTCTGCTCACTTCAAGTCTGTTCTGCTGGCTTGCTTCCTTAACCTTAAAATTTCGATCTGCATTTCATTACTACGATATGGTGATAAGTGCTTATATAAGCTCGCAATATGCTTCAATGTATAGAAATAGGTTCCTGAACCTATGTTTAGATACGATGTGATATAGCTAATATTTTCTCATTTTCCCTGTACGTTTCCACTTGTATATCCTACTTTTATGTTTCTTAAATATAGATTTTTCTATTTTTTGCATAAGTCCTACATCCTACTTCAGTGCTTATTTATTTCTGTTGTACTGAAATTAACTAAACTTCATTCTTTCCTTTTCCCCACTACCCACGATTATTATATATGTCATTCACACATCACGTATTGAATTAGATTAGATTAGGACAACGGTTTACCGGAGATGACTACCGAGGTTGTGGAAGTTTTATTCGTGGTCATGCTTTATCTAGCAACATATGGGTCTTTGCTGATTACAAGACTTCAAAGGTAATTGCTGCAATTACGGTAATCAAATTTTATACATAGTTCTACAGCTATCAAGTTAATATCGTATTAATTGTGTTATCTATTGGTGAAATACAGAATCTGAAAATAACTTAATTAGATACAGAATACGACATTGATATTTTACTGATCACACTTGACCATCCTGTTTACCAACGTGAAGTTTCAACCTTCATCTCCATGACTCTTTCATATATCAGTTTTAAATGCAAGCAGCAGAATTAATTCCACGTCTGGTTTACTGAGATCAGTTCTCAAAGACTGTGAATTCGATTGGGGAAATAAGTTAATGGAAAAAATAAAAAATTGAATTCGAAGCCCTTTTGGAAGGGCATCTAGAAAGTGGTTCACAGAGTTGTGAATGAAATGATGTGTATCCTGGTTAACTATTAGAGAATGACGGGAAATCATTCCTTGTCGCTTCAAGAGACAAATGAAATCAACGAAGTAGCTAAACAGAATAGTGCACTGACTGGCCAGTGGCTGTCTGGCGTGCAAGGGCGCCGGACAGACCACCTGTGCCCAGGACCTTGACCCAGAGGCTGCGTGCGTGACAGCCGCGCTCCTCTTCCGTATACAAGACACTCCCGAAGGTCGGGGCTCGCAAAACACGAAGGCCTCTTCACCAGCACCCTTAAATACCAAACAGCGTCAAACACACTGGTGGATTTAGGAATTTTCCGAGCCGGGGCAAAAACTGTGA